>QZLH01000654.1:0-16497 GCA_003833135.1 Oehlia diaphana
ACGAAGAAAAAAAATCAAACCAAACGAAAAAAAAAACCCCAAACGAAGAAAAAAAATCAAACCAAACGAAAAAAAAAAATCAAACCAAACGAAAAAAAAAATGAATCAAACCAAACGAATCAAACCAAACGAAAAAAAATGAATCGAACCAACCGAAAAAAAAATCAAACCAAATGAAAAAAAAATGAATCGAATGAAAAAAAAAAGAAAATAAATTAAGGTTGCTCGTAATTCACGTAATTGACAAAATTATTTAAATATGTATCGCAGAAGCATGGCTCAATACAATAATTGTCTATATTGAAGAAATCATCGATTGGTGTGAAAAATTGGTAAGAAGGATAATCTGGGATTTGAATGTAACTTGGAACATTCATAATTTCATATGGGAGTGATGGAAGATACAATGGGCCACTAAGTTGGTAGGAAGGATCAGGAAAGATTGGAAAATAGTTTTGATTAACAATATTGTTGTTATTGGTAATTCTGGAAGGTGAGTCATCTTGTAGTGACAGAGACGATGACTCATTGATGAGAACCAATTTTTCCTTCTGCCTAATTTCTGTTAGGCGATTTTCTACTTGTTTAGATAGATCCTTATAAGCATCTCTTACTGCAGTCGTTTCATTGAACCACATCGAACTAATATGAGACGATATTTTCGTCATAGAGAAAATATCATCAGTTCGCTTTCTAAGTTCTTTAAGGAAAGCAAGACGGTATATGAAGTATCCGTTGGGAGCCTTCGATTTAAGTCTATCATCTGACCTAGTACTCAAGATTTCTTCAACCGTCAACTCTGACGGATATGGTACTTTAAAGAGAGGAAGTTTATTTTTGGTTGATTTTTTAGCATTCATTTTCGAATATTATTAAAATAAAGGAAAGAGAATTAACACTGTGGAAATGAAATGGGGGTAAACCAGTGGTGGTATATATACTTATTTTTGAATTAGCTTTATCTTTTTCTTTCTTTTGGAAGTTAAATGTAAAAAACATAAATTGTATATAAAAAGGTTATTATAAATCAATATAAAAGAATAAGCGAATATTACTTTAAACATGATAAACATGATAAGATCAATTAAAAAGATTTCATGCATCACTTTGTTTTAATTAACGAAAATAGTTGAGTTTACATGGATAATTTTTTTCGACTTTGAACTTAATAACAATATTTGACGAGACGAATGAATTCTAGAAAAAAAAAAAAAAAAAAAAATCGCACCATTCCAAATCAAGTTTAGAAAATGAAAATATATGTATATACATTAAAGATCTTCGGTGGTACTTATTAGATTTTTTATAGTAAACGTGAAAAAATGAATTCAATTGTGATATTCAATTAGTATAATTAATATCCAGGTCACATAATTATGACCGGTAACAGTCACACAGATAGATAATCTAGTTTTTTTTTATATAAAAATAAAAAATTATATATATAATATACAGTATATATAAATTATAAGAATTATTAAACAAATGACCAATTTATATTTTTATTTTTTTTAAAAAAAAAAAAAATACTTTGTCCTTTATTGATTCTTCTTGATAAAACTAATTCCGAAAAGGTAGAAAAAAAAACTACAATAATTGTATCTAAAAAGTAAAAAGTAAATAATCGTTATTTAATCTTTCATTCATTGATTTATTTATTTATTTATTATCTTATGCTTTCAAGTAAAAAAGAAAATTCGTCCAAGATTCCATTCAATTATGGCGTTTGTTGATATTGAATTTCAAATCGTTTAAAAGTATAAAAAAGGTATATAAATATGAAATTATTAAAAAGACATGTCTAAAATGTAAATTTATCACTTTATGATTTCACGTACAATATATTCATTATTTACGAGTAAGGTCTAATTAGATACGCCATATGCAAAAAAAAATTGGACAAATGATGACTGTACAACTCAACTTGGTGCCCCTGTTCACTACTATATTTATCTATGAAGCATTATTTCATTATGCTTACAATATTGGAAAAAATATTGTAACTTCCTAGTATTATCCTTTCTGATAGATAATGAAATCCGGATTTTTTCTTCATTTCATTCTAGAATATATTATTGTAAGTCTGTGTGAACACGAAAGATTAAATCTATATTTGGGTATTATGAATGTTGTGAATGTTTTGTATCATGAAAGAACATCTAAATTTCATATTTAATTGAATCACATGACATTTTATTTTAGCGTAATCGATGCATGATTTGCTTTGACCGCAGCAGCCAGCAGCGGATCCTAATTTTTCGATCAAATTGGTTTTCCCATTTTATTCATATTGTTATTCTATCCTAAGTACTTTATATTCTAGATGTCGGCATTTACCGTTATATATTAATTTATTTCTCGGATTTAAAAATCCTGTGTATTTTTATGACATACCGATTATAGTTTATAGAATGGATGTATCGTTATCATTATAGGGAATACAATTCAAAGGTTGGGTACTAGAACATTTCTTTTTTCGGTGAACAGTGATTTTAACTCACTAAAATGTTTAACAACTAAAATTATATATAGTATCAGATGATGCAATAGACATAAGATATTTTTATTTCATTTCCAAAATTATTCGATGCTTTCAAATATAAATTTTTAGAAATCCTGTATTTTTATGTTATTTCTCAAAACTAATCTTTAATTTAACCTTTTTGACTTTCAAAATGTATTGTGCGTAAGAAGTTTAAATTTAATTTATATAAAAAATAATTTTGATATTTGTATCTTTCTTTAGAAATAAAACTCTAAAAAGAAAATTTTGCTTTGAATAAGGAATACGGATTATTGATCTATTAACGTTTCATTTTATTTCACGCAATATTAACATAAAAGTATAATGAAATGAAATGAGTTATTATGGCGTAAATATCGCGCTGCCACAAGATACTTATAATGAAAAATAATAAAAAATGTAGCACAAACACGATTAAAGCTAATTAGAGAAAAAACTACATACTCCGTCATAACAAATTTAATTTATCTTTCATAGATATTATGATCATTAAATTTTTTACTTTATCTTAAGAAAAAAAAAAAAAAAAAAAAAAAAAAATATTTTCTTTTTTATTTTTTATGATTATAGGTTATAAGAAATAATTCACAATAATTACTTTAATGGTAGGTTAAAAATAACATTTTTAATTCTTTTATTAATTGAAATTTATATAAATTTTTCATGCATGTCACACATGAATTGATCATCAAAAGTAAGGATTTTCTGATATCATCTCTAATTTTAGATTAATACAAAAGTTATACCTGCCTTTTTGATGCTCATTCCGGTTTATTTTTAGCAATTAAACCAAATTAGGTTGATGTGTAATGCCGCCACCCGGTTATTAATTTATGAAACAAAAAATCATATTACAATGAATGGACATTTTATCATACAATAATTGTACAATCAAAATAATCAAAATGCGTTATTTATTAAATAAACGCGCTGCGCCTCATATTTTTTCAGTATAAAAACAATCAGAACATAGTAACAAAAGCAAATAAGTTGGAAATTATTATTTATTTGAAATATTAATCATTGTTAGAATGTAATATTTTTATGTATTTTTAAACATTTTTAGTTTTTTGTTTTAATTAATAATTAATATTAAAATTTAATTATTTATATTTGATTAAATATATACAAATAATTAAAGTAATAGCGAACAAATAATCCATATACAAAACCTACAAACTAGGGTAAAAAAAATTGCTTAAATAGTACTTATTATTATCATTATTTATTTATTTTTTTTTAAAAAAAAATAGAAATTTATTTAATATAAAAAAATTTTATATGGAAGTTATCAAATTAAAAATGAATTGACATAAATTATTATAACAATATTTTATTTGACGTATCTAGTAATTTTTTCCATAAATTGTCAATAATGTCAATAAACAATTACGTTCACCCGTCCATTTTGCTAATAATTTACTTTGTGTTCATCATCATGTGATGATCACTATACATATCCCGAAAATTATAATCGTTTTGCAATCCAAAAACTTATTATATTCATCACAATTCATGTTGGATGATTATAAAAATTTCTAATTTATAAAGAAAAGGTAAATAAAGAGCAAAAAAAAAAAAAAAATAATAAAAATTATCTAAAAATGACGTTAAATTATAATAAAATCCAAATAATTGGAGTATCAACACTTGCGTCAACGCTGTAAAGCAAAAAAAAAATCGAAAGTACAAAATTTGTAGATCAAATCTTTCAAATCTTTCATCTCGATTCTAACGGGAAATTTCATGACACAACTGACGTGATCATTTTGATTAGGAAATTTGTTGTAAGCACTTTGGGATAATCCTATATTAAAACGTAATACCGTAAACCGCAAAAAAACATGTATTTATTTATAGCCGGGTACGACCCCTAATTATCCATTTTCGACCGCTTCTGATAAACAAACTACACACTTGCAATATTATAAATATATTTTTACCAGTTAAGATTCAAGTTATGAAATTTCATAGATTTCCTTCAATTTTTCTTTTTATGTAAAATTTGTCTTAAAATACTTTTATTTAAATAAATAATTTTTTATTTATATTTTAATAGGTTTAAGTTTTATTGAATAAACTAACCAATCTTTGTTTTTTTTTAGAAAATTCAAAAATTAATCACGGGATACATATATTTCTATTGGCTGTCAATGTACTGTTAAAATGTCAAGCATCACGTGCGTGAAAAAATCCGAAAACCGATGATGTGATGATAATTGGAGGGGTCACACTAAATTGAAAATCGCTGACGCCGTCATAATTCACGACCTTGAATTTTGAATTTATTACATTACAGTATTAACGAAAATAGACATTTACCCGAGTCAAAAATTAACGATTAGGTGATGTTTATCTTTTTCGTTTCGTTCTCTTGTTAATAATTTCATAAATCATGTTTTCTTCGACGTTATAATGAATAGCCAGTGACCCAAATGAACTCAATGACTGGTCATGTGCATTTTGGTCATGGCCCCACGTAAAATTATTATCTCCCTTATTATTTGATGTCTAATAAAAAAAATTTTGAGTACAGCACATTATTAAAAAAATAAAAATAGCCATCCTATTAACTTACTTCAAAATTCACTTTTAAATCTTCTTTATGATAGGTCTCCTATAAAGAAAAAAGAGAATTTTAGAAGTAAAATATTTTGAAAATTTTGGATCTAAAAGACAAAAAGGAAATAAAAAGAAATAAATAAAAACTAGTTAAAATAATAAAAATATATTTGGAAATAACTATTCATACAACTCATTAAACTGAAATAGCTTGTTAAACCAACTCGTCGGTTTAATTTCGGCCTCGCTTAACTAAAGTAAAATGTGAGTTACAATGTGTCAAATTTAAGAAAACAGGTAGAATGATCGATTAGAAAAGTTTTGATCGGCCATCAAACGATAGTTGTTCCGTGACAACCCGAATTTTTTTATGAAGTCTGTTTGAAGTCAGCTTCGGGTTGACTCTAAAAAATAATTAAAACTCCAGGAGATCTAGAGTCTGCTAAATTAGAATCGGTTTTAAGATTTTGACGCAAACAAAAAAAAAAATTTCATTCGGGTTCGCATACTTAATTAATATGAAGCCACGGTGTCGTCAAGTACAATTATGAAATGCTTATACTGTAACCCCAATTAAGTTGTAAAAGCATGATGAAAAATTAACTATTGTTTAAGAATCTTTTGCCTGATCAAATAAAATACCCGAAATTATCTGTAAAATTTAAAAAAAAAGTGTGGAAAGCAGTTTCGTTACAAATGCCCTATATCTGCCAAAAACTTTGTTTATTATTAATACAAAGAAAAAAAAAAGTAAAAGACAAGAAAAAGTAAAGAGAGTAGAAAAAATACACCGTACCTCGAGACATAAATATAAATTTTTTGCTGATCAAAATACTATTTCAAAAAACCATCAGAATCATCGTAGTAAACGTTATGACCGTATATTTAGCGTAAATAACCCTCCTACAAATAGAAAAACTCATTATAAAGAGAATTTTTTTAAAGAAATTTCATAAAATGTGCAATAAAAAAAAGGTTTGTACATCCGGTGAAAGATTTATCGAAACACAACAAGGTGTGATTTTATCATTGTCAATCGGTGATACGAGTTATGTCACAACGTATAAATTTTTAAGCATATAATAGCATTTTATCATATATTTTTTATTTTACTTAATTTTTTTTTTGTTACAAACTTAATGTAAAAATCATAATTTAGAATGATGAACTATTGGTTTTAAGATCTGATTGATGCAAAGACCGAAAAATAACGAAGATATAAAAGTACGAAGAAAAAAATTGAAATAAACGATAATAAAGAGCGAAAAAAAAAACAACGAAAAATAACGAAGGTATAAAAGCATATTGAAATAAACGATGCTGAAAGAGAAAAAAAAATAATGTAAAAATTTTTATAAAAATTTTGATTTAAGATTGCTCATAATTAATAAAATTATTCCAGCATGTTTCACAAGAGCATAAATCAATAAAAAAATGGTTTGGTGTAAAAGGTTGGTATGAAGGATTAAAATAAGGGATTTGGATGTAACTTGAATTAACATTTACGGTAATCTCGGATGGGAAGTTTGGAGGCGGAGACTGTTGTAGTGACAGAGGATATGGTGAGTCATAAAGTTGGTAGGAAGGATTAGAAAGGAATGGAATATGTCTTGAACTAACAACATTGTTGTATTCGGTAATTCCGGATGGTGAGTTATCTTGTAAGCCCAAAGACAATGACTCATCGACGAGAACTAATTTTTCTTGTTGCCTAATTTCTGTTAGGCGCTTTTCCACTTGTTTAGATAGATTATTATAAGCATCTCTTACTGCAGTTGTTTCATTAAACCACATCGAACTAATATGAGACGATATTTTCGTCATAGAGAAAATATCATCAGTTCGCTTTCTAAGTTCTTTAAGGAAAGCAAGACGGTATATGAGGTATCTGTTGGGAGCCTTCGATTTAAGTCTATCATCGGTCCTATTACTCAAGATCTCTTCAACTGTCAGTTCTGGTGGAAATGGTATTTTAAAGAGCGGAAGTTTATATTTGGTTGATTTTTTAATATTCATTTTCCGAATATTATCAAATGAAGGAAATAAAATTAGAACTGTGGAAATGAAAAAAGGGATAAACCAATAGCTTATATATTTATTTTTTGAATTAGCTTTATCTTTTTTTTTATTTTGGAAGTTAAATATAAAAAAAACATAAATTGTATATAAAAAGTTAATTATAAATCAATATAAAAAAAAGGCGAACATTACTTTAAACATGTTAAGATCAATTAAAAAAGATTTCATAGATAACATTTCGTTTTAATTCACGAAAATAGTTAATTCGCATGGATAATTTTTTCGCCTTTGAACTTTAAAAAAAAAAAATTAAATAAAAGAAATCGCACCATTCCAAATTCTGTTTAGAAAAATAAAATATATGTATATACACTATAATTATTAAAACCCTTCGCGGTGGTACTTAATAGATTTTTTATAGTAAACGTGAAAAAATCAATTCAATTGTGATAGTGCAATTAATATAATTAATATCCAAGTCACATAATTATATTTATTTATTAATGTAAGGTTCAATTTATGACCGGTAACAGTCACACAGATAATCTAATTTTTTTTATCTATATACAGTAAATAAAAAAAAAACAATATAATATAATAATTATAATATTTATTAAACAAATAACCGATTGACAGTATTTTTTTAAAAAAAAATACTTGTCCCCTATTGATTCTTCTTGATAAAACTAATTCCGAAAAGGCAGGAAAAAAATCTAATGATTGTGTCTAAAAAGTAAAAAATAAATAATCGTCATTTTAATCGTTCATTCATTAATTTATACTTTACCGGTAAAAAAAAATTCGAAAAATCGCCCCCGATTCCATTTAATTATGGCGTTTGTTGATGTTGATTGTTACAGAATTTAAAAAAAAGTATGTACATATGAAGATATATCTAAAATGTAAATCTATTACTTTATGATGTTATAGTATCTTCACGTATATATATTCTTTATTTACGTGTAATCCGGTTTAATTGGATACGCCATATGCAAAAAAATGATGACTGTACAACCCAACTTTTGGTGCCCCTTGTCCACTACTACTGTATATTTATTTATTTTATCTGAACTTTGATAACGTATCTCATAATCTATTAATTATTTCATTATGCTTACTAAATTAGTAAAGAAAGTTGTAACTCTTAGTTGTTACACTTTATTACTTTTTGATCCGTTAATATCCTGTATTTTTCTTCGTTTTCATTTTCTATTGTAATAAGTCTTTGTGAACACAATTAAAGAAAGATTAAATTTATATTTAGGAATTATGAATGTTGTGAACGCTTCAAAGGGTAAACTAATTAACCTTCTCCGTCTCATGAAAAAAAAAAAAAAAATTTAAACAAAAAAAGCGAACTGAAACCTTATGTTTTTATTTCATATTTAATTGAATCACATATCACGCGTAATCAATTGTGATATATATAGTCAAATGCACTGTGATAAATGATTTTCTTTGACCGCAGCCAGTAGCAGCAGATCTGACTTTTCGATCAAATTGATTTTCTCTTTTTATGTATATTGCTATTCTATATCCTGACAACTAGTAATTGATATCGGCATTTACCGTAATATTGTTTATTTCTCGGATTTAAAAATCCTGTGTAGTTTTTAAAATTACAATGATTTATGTCATTTGATCCTAATATATTATAGTCGATATAATGGAAGCTTTGTTGTCGTTATAGGGAATACAATTCAAAATTGGGTACTAGATCGTATCCTTTTTCGGTGAATGGTGGTTTTAATTCACTAAAAAGTTTAACAGATGCAACATTTACGTAAGTTACTTTCTTTTTATTTCCAAATTATCCGACAATACCCTGCATTTTATGTTATACAACTTTAATTTAACCTTTTGACTTTCAAAACTTATTTATGCGCATTAATTTATACATAAATAATTTCAATACTATTTGCATCTTTCTTTAAATAATTAGAACTCTAAAAAGGAAATTTCGCTTTGAATCAGGGAATACATTTTTTGCGTAACGGAACAACTTTTCATGGGGCCAAATAATTTTAAAGTTGATGATAATTATATTGATCTATACCTGTTTCACTTAAAAGAATATTTCACCATAAATGTATATTGAAATGAATTATTCTAACGGAAATTCCACACTGCCGCAAGATACTGTATAATGAAAATAATAAGTATGATAAGGTGACCCTACCCTATCTATTTACCGATAAAAGCAAATTTATAATTAGCACAAAAACAAAAGACTTATACAGACATATAAATGAAACACCATATTACCCTATAAAAAATTATTCAGAAAAATGATCACGTGTCTGAGTTTCTTCGGAGTTAAATATATGTATATATATATATATATAAACTAGAAAAATGATCATTTATCGGAGTTTTTTTCCAGAATTTTTTTTTATAGGGATAACAGATTTGATTTTATTCTAACATGCATTCATCAACAAATCTTTCAAAGTATTAAATATTATGATCATTAAATTTGTTGCTTTATAAGTCTAGAAAAAAATATTTCTTTTTATTTTTTTACGAATATAGATTATAAGAAATAACCTAATAATCTTTCATATAGCTACTATAATAGTAGGTTAAAAACAACGTTTTAATTCTTCTAGTAAGTGAAATTTATAAACGTTTAAATTTTTATGCCCGTCGCACATGAATTGATCGTCAAATAGCAAGGATTTTCAACTAATTTTAGGTTAATTCAAATTATACATTTATGAGTGACGTTTTAGCCTTTTTGATGCATATGTAGATCATTTTTACTAGATTAGGTGGCGCCACCACTCTGAAAGTAGAAAAAAAAACCAAAAAAAAAAAAATCATTACAATGAACAATCTTGACAAAAATTTATTCATACTAAGTATTTATGATAAATCGACAAAACATCACATTAATAGAGGCTGGTACCTCAAAAACCGGTTAAATCAACCGATTAATAACCGATTAATCGGATTAATTGGATTAATAATCGATAATTATTACTTCAATTAGTTAATTTAAATAAAAAAAAAAAATTTTTAAACAAACTTTTGATTTATATTACATCTTTATAAAGTGGCTATTTAACATGAGTGATAATTGTTCTCAATATAGAAATGTTGAAAGTATTGGTACTAATCTTTTTTGAGTGGTGTATCACAATAAACAAAGATTTCCCATACTAGTAATATTAGCACGCTTCTGTCCCCAGCGAATGCTTTATTTTCAGATGCTAGAAAATAGTATGAAAAATAAACAGGCACACCTAGTCCAAAAGTTTTTCAAGAAATTCTTTTCATTAAAAGAAATCCACAATAATTATATTGGTATGTTCACACTTGCTTCTAATAAAGTAATATTCTAATTACATAATTGAAATTTTCTCTTATTTAAAACTAATAACTTTTTCGTTCTTTAAACATCCAACTAAAAATTTCTTTGAATCACGTGACAGGTGGTAAAATTTAAATTTTTTTTTTTTAAAAAAACTTAAATGTATAACTACTGTAAGGTTTTTGTCAAATTATTGATATTTAATGAACAATTTATTTCAATGCTCTGAAAATAGTTTGAAATTTGTAACGTTTATCATTTTCATTACCTGAGTCTATATAACTATTATCGGGATCATCTACTTCAATATTTCCACATTCTAAGAAACCAATACAACGATCAATTACTTTTGCAGAAACCTACGATTTTCATAAATACCTTAGACATATCACAAATATCATTTATAATACACGTAATATGATTGTCATAAGATAAATAACATAAGAATAACATATTTTTGTAATATCTATACTATGGCAAAATTCAAAAAATTCAAACTTAAAATTAACATTTAGAAATATTATTATAATATTAATAACATATGAAAGCGTATTTTTGCAATATCTTTGTTATATGGTGAAACTTAAATAATGGAATATCATATTCTATATGTAAAAAATGATGAATTGGAGTTTAAATAAAGTTAAAATTACATCATTACGAGTTTAAATATTTATGGAAGACAAGAAAGTTTATTATTTGAATGTAAACTGATAAATTTCTTGATTAAGAATTTCTTTTGCAAAAGCAATATATACAAATAATTTCTTTCTTATTGTTTGTTCTTTTCTATTGTCCAGTTATAAATGAATTTCTTTTCTATTTATTTTAGTATTTACTGACCATTTCTTATTCTAAATTTTCTTTATACTTTGCAGTTGTAATTAAAATGGAATATAATGATAGTGAAACAACTGACTACTCCTCCAATTCTACAAGTGATTATTTACTGATGAATCAACTAATCTTAAAAAAGATGTAACACTAGGGTTGGTCTCCGTAATAGTTGTAACAGGTTGTAAGGTTGTAACCATATGTCGATAAAGTTGTACGTAATTGCCGTAATTGGTGTAATGTTCGGAATGGGTGTAATATTCGAAATGGGTGTAATGATCAACAAAAAAATTTCCTTATTTGGAAACTAGCGTAACCTTGTGCACCCCATGTCTCAAATTTATTGGAACAAAATTTCCTTTTTTGGAAATTAGTGTAACGTCACGTGACTTAGCGAAAAAAAAAAAAAAAAATTGACGAAACTAAATTACAACCAATTACTACTTAGTGAACTTACAGCATATTTCGTATTACAACTTTAATACGGCATTTTCGTAATTTTGAGTCGTAATCTGAAATAGGATTGCAATCCAGGTTGTAATCCGAAAATGCCGTAATTATTACTTACGGCGACCAACCTTATGTAACACTAAGAAAAATTGCCGAACTTAGAAAAAAATTGCTGAACTTGAAGATACTGCTGTAATGAAAGAAGGAAAAAAAAAGTAAAAAAGAGTCGCTAAACCAATGTCAACTACAAATTATAGAAGACAATTCTTTTATAATATGACCATAAATAAAACAAAAGGATCATAATTGCCAATCATAGAAGATTAATCCTTTAATAATCATAACCCAAAAGGATCATCAGAAGATAATGATACCAAAATTCTCTAGTAATGAGCCTGAGCAGGTAACAATTACTATAATTATTATTCAAATATAAATTTGATAGTTTTTTTTTAATTTATTGTTTTATACACGTGATAGCCAATTTTCAAAAAGAAAAATATAAGTTATCAAAAGATTCCTTCTTTTCTTCATATTCTAAAAAGAATTTGGCATGGTTATATGGTACATTTTGTTTAATTTACTTTGAATTTTTGTAAATAGTCTAACTTTAAAAAATTATAGGAATCTATGAGGCTTATAGTAGCTGAAAACTTTATCATTTATGTTCTACTACTTAATATTAATTAATAAATTCATTGACAAGGTAAATAACTTATATTTTGTTTAATTGAATGGTTTAATACACTATTATTTATTTTGCTTTAGTTTCGCAAAAAAAAAATTCTTTCCAGAAACTGTTAGTGATTGGGCAGAACGTGAGATGATTCGTTGACATATAAATTATAGACGTAAGTTTATCAAGTTTATCTTATTTTAATATTGTTTGCCATTATTCTACTATTTTCTAAAATTTTCAACTATTTATAGGATCAATTCTTAATCTTATCAAAATGCATAAGACAAATATTTCTGTTAATGAAGCTAAGATCCGAAAACCAAATGGTAATAGCAAAAGAGCCAAAAAAGAAATGAACTTCTATTAAAAAAAAATCGTGGTAATTTTTAATCTTTTATGAAATATTTTTAAAATAAATCAAATTAATAACATTACTACCAATCAAACAGAACCATTTATTGGTATCCAACAGCCTGAATATAGAAAGTTTGGAAAGGCTTGATAATAATAAATCTTTACCTGGTATTACCTGGTAAGAGTAAGCTCATATATTCTTTAACACATATGTAATCAACTAAATATTTAATATATATTACAATAGAATTATTAGAAGCCATTGATGTCTCACCAGCTTATTCTAAATGTCCTGGCCGTAAACATAAGATAACACAATCATCTAATAAAGAAGAAGCCATTGAAGAAATTGAAGTCGTCAGAATTCCTCCAGCAAAACATTCTGGTCGTAGAACCAAAGCAATACAACCACCTGACGATGAAAAAGGTGTTGAAGCTGTTGAAACCATCAGAATTCCTCCAGCAAAAACGTTCTGGTCGTAAAACTAAAACAATGCAACCACCTGATGATGAAAAGGTGTTGAAGACATTGAAGTTGTAAGAATTCCTCCAGAAAAATGTCCTGGTCGCAAATGTAAAGAAATATAATATTATTTAATATATTTATTTATGTATTTGTTATTTATAAATTAGTATATATTTAATATATTATATTTTAATATAAAAAAAATTTTTAAAAAATTCATGTGAATTTTTCTTACATACCAGTTTATTTATATTAAAAAATTTATTTAAAAAAAAATCTCAATAATGGTTATTATTAAAAAAAAATATTTCATTTTATTTATTAAATTACACATTATTTAATTATTCAAAAAATACATATATTATTATAAGAATTTTACTTCAAATCACCGGGGGTGATGATCACCGGTGACTGAAATTATGACGATCACCAGCATTAAAAAAAATATAGTGCCAGTAAAAATTGATAATTCTGGCCAAAGGTGATGATCACCCCCGGTGATTTGAAGTAAAAAGCTTATTATAATTCATGCCATTTATTATTTATTTATTAAAAAAATCTTTTAATATATTTAATGATGCATGATATATCTACAAGATTTATTTTTTAAAGGATGGCCTTTCTTTTAGATGGCCTTTCTTTTTAAATAAAATAAGAATTGGCACAAAATTTTATTGTGGTTTGGTAAAATTTACAAACCAATCAAAAAAAAAGAAAAATTTAGTTCAGTAAAATACAGCCAATCAAAAAAGATAATATTATTTATAAGCCATAATTATTTTAATAAAATATAATATAAAAAATGCAATTTTATATTTAAAATTCATGTTTATATATGCTTATTTTTTTGTTTCTTATTTTTTTATTAATAAACTGAAAAGATAATTTTTTTACAAACCAAGTTACATACCTTTAAACAGTATTACATCCAAAAAATATTTACGCTTATTAAAGAGAAATCCTTTTAGTCATACAAAAAAAATCACTTAGGGGACGAAGTCCCCCACAAATCGCAACTTCTAGTTAATAACATCATAAATAATCTTTATTTAACTTTTATTTTTATGCTATTTTAATCCACTTTATTAGCTTTATTTAAACTTTCCTACAAAATATTCATATACACCATATTTTTTACTCCACTTTATCTATTGGGCTAAACCCCTGAACGTATCTAGTAATTTTTTCCATAAATTGTATTTACTTTTGTGTTCATCATCATGTGAAATTTTTTCAAATTATATACATTTATATCATATTATATAATAATATAAAGTTGGTATGCAATCCAAAACTTATTATTCATCACAATTCATTAGCAATATATGATTGGATGATTACAAAATTACTAATTTATAAAGAAAAGGCAAAAAAACTACTGTATACAGAAACTTCAAGATCGTAGCGATGGCTTAATGCGCAGTAACTGCATATATGTAATTTCTTTACGATTACATAATGTGGTCACTATGTATTTATAACGCAGTTACCGCGCATTAAGCCATCGCTACGATCTTGAAGTTTCTGTAAAGAACGAGTAAAAAAAATGATAAAAATAAAGTGAGCAAAAGAGACAAATAAAATCCGTACTTGCAGAAAGTGTTGAATAAAGAGTATATAAAATAAAAGAGCAGTAAAGATATCTATTGGACTAATTGGATTATAAAAATGACGTTAAATTATGTTATTTAATTCGAGATCCGGCTATAAATCAGTGAAAATTACTATCAAAAAATGGCGAAATTTTGTAGATCATTAATGAAATCCATTTAANAGATCGTATCCTTTTTCGGTGAATGGTGGTTTTAATTCACTAAAAAGTTTAACAGATGCAACATTTACGTAAGTTACTTTCTTTTTATTTCCAAATTATCCGACAATACCCTGCATTTTTATGTTATACAACTTTAATTTAACCTTTTGACTTTCAAAACTTATTTATGCGCATTAATTTATACATAAATAATTTCAATATTTGCATCTTTCTTTAAATAATTAGAACTCTAAAAAGGAAATTTCGCTTTGAATCAGGGAATACATTTTTTGCGTAACGGAACAACTTTTCATGGGGCCAAATAATTATAAAGTTAATGATAATTATATTGATCTATACCTGTTTCATTTAAAAGAATATTTCACCATAAATGTATAATGAAATGAATTATTCTAACGGAAATTCCACACTGCCGCAAGATACTGTATAAAGAAAATAATAAGTATGATAAGGTGACCCTACCCTATCTATTTACCGATAAAAGCAAATTTATAATTAGCACAAAAACAAAAGACTTATACAGACATATAAATGAAACACCATATTACCTTATAAAAAATTATTCAGAAAAATGATCACGTGTCTGAGTTTCTTCGGAGTTAAATATATATATATATTGTATATATATATAAACTAGAAAAATGATCATTTATCGGAGTTCTTTTCCAGAATTTTTTTTTATAGGGATAACAGATTTGATTTTATTCTAACATGCATTCATCAACAAATCTTTCAAAGTATTAAATATTATGATCATTAAATTTGTTGCTTTATAAGTCTAGAAAAAAATATTTCTTTTTATTTATTTACGAATATAGATTATAAGAAATAACCTAATAATCTTTCATATAGCTACTATAATAGTAGGTTAAAAACAACGTTTTAATTCTTTTAGTAAGTGAAATTTCACATGAATTGATCGTCAAATAGCAAGGATTTTCAACTAATTTTAGGTTAATTCAAATTATACATTTATGAGTGACGTTTTAGCCTTTTTTGATGCATATGTAGATCATTTTTACTAGATTAGGTGGCGCCACCAGATTATCTCTGAAAGTAGAAAAAAAACCAAAAAAAAAAATCATTACAATGAACAATCTTGACAAAAATTTATTCATACTAAGCATTTATGATAAATCGACAAAACATCACATTAATAGAGGCTGGTACCTCAAAAACCGGTTAAATCAACCGATTAATAACCGATTAATCGGACTAATTGGATTAATAATCGGTTAAAAATGCAAATCATCTCGGAATAAATGTGATAATTATTACTTCAATTAGTTAATTTAAATAAAAAAAAAAAAATTTTAAACAAACTTTTGATTTATATTACATCTTTATAAAGTGGCTATTTAACATGAGTGATAATTGTTCTCAATATAGAAATGTTGAAAGTATTGGTACTAATCTTTTTTGAGTGGTGTATCACAATAAACAAAGATTTCCCATACTAGTAATATTAGCACGCTTCTGTCCCCAGCGAATGCTTTATTTTCAGATGCTAGAAAATAGTATG
>QZLH01000654.1:28169-64478 GCA_003833135.1 Oehlia diaphana
TATGAAAAATAAACAGGCACACCTAGTCCAAAAGTTTTTCAAGAAATTCTTTTCATTAAAAGAAATCCACAATAATTATATTGGTATGTTCACACTTGCTTCTAATAAAGTAATATACTAGTTACATAATTGAAATTTTCTCTTATTTTAAACTAATAACTTTTTCGTTCTTTAAGCATCCAACTGTTACGCGATAAATTGCGCACATGATTTCCGATGTTATATGACCTAAGCCCGTGATAAGTCACGTTGCCACCTTAGGCCTCAACAAATTACTCTTTATTAATAATATAAATAAATACAATAATATGCTTGGTTTAATTATATTTAACTATAAATGAAAATATTAACATGTGACTTTTCAAAACATAACAATTTATTCATGTCTTCCGAATTCTTACTCCTTGTTGGGGTAGTCAATTATACTGGCTATTTATACTTGTTAATCCTTCATATAAAACCATCCTTGTAAATCTGGGCACTGCGCTAGATTAATGGATACTGCGCTAGATTGTGATCTACAAATTGTCCATTTGTTATTTCAAATTCCAACATTTTGTCCATCAAATATTTTAATTTCGCAAATTATTTCCACCATTTTCAACAATTCACAAAATTACTTCCATTATTTTCAATAATTCACAAAATTATCTCCACAAAATTAATTCCTTAATTGTGAAACTTTGATTTGTTTCATCAACATCCTGATCTACTGTAATACCTGATATTCTAAATCACTTGATTTAAACAATTTAGTGGTTCATCGTTACTCTTGATTATAATTGGTTCTTATCTATCCCATAGTTTAACGTCATTGCGGACTCTAATTGGTCCTTAATAATATCTTAGTTTAGAGTCATTTTGGACTCACATGATAAAATAAACTAACTAAATTAAATAAAATAAAATTTACATACTAAATTTAAATATGATACTGCTCCCTATAATTAATAAATTACTATGTATACTACGGCATTACAACACATGTCGATTCCCGATATTACATAACGATGTATGGCGATATATAACCGCAGATTATTGTATACGAGATTAACTAAATAGAAGATATTGATTTTATTGGTTACATTTACAAATGTAGTATTAGTATAATTATTATATTTATTATTTTTTATTATTGTCATATTATTTATTTTCTATATTTGTATTGGTTATGTATATATAAGATAATGTAGGATAATTAGCTCAATGGTAATTTAGCCGATAGAATTTTATTATTTATGGTTTAATAACCGTGGCTTATAATGAAGAAATATTACTATTGTAAATGCGAAGTAATATTACACTGAAACATTAACGATTATGACAATAAGATAATAATAGATTTAGATATTTATCGTGATGAGAGAAAAAAAGAGATGGGAATTAGATATAAATACACCTTTTGTTAGCTCGTTGATAAACAGGTAGTATAAGGTCATATTACGATAAATAATATTATCCTTAGTCATCTATAATTATATTTCCTTTAAACATATACCTTTATCCTCTTTTCTACCATTTTTATCGTGTTGTTATATTTTCATAATCCTACGTTCAGTTGTTAATAAAATCATTATTTTCGGTCTATAATATAACCTGTTGTTTCTATATATTCTATTATAAGATTCGTCTTATAACCATCGGGTGCTGTTATTTATCGTATTTTGTAGTTATTTACCGTGACAATTCTTAACGAACAATACCGGAATACCAGGATAGGTAGTATTGAGTAAGGATTTCGTCGGTAATCGTGTAATTGTGTAGATATACGATATAATATCTTTAGTTATCCGATAATTATTTGCCGATATATTTCGGTAACACAACTAAAAATTTCTTTGAATCACGTGACAGGCGGTAAAATTTTAAATTACATTGGAAAAATTTCAGCCCAAAATATTTAGTAGATTAACGAAGCATTATAAACAATATGAATTGTGAAACGACTATGCATACAAAGTAATTTTTATATGTAATTAACGAAATAAATATAATTATTATTTAATGGACGAATATTTTATTTATATTAGGAAATGTTCCTTTTGACATACTTCAATTGATATAACGAGAATAAGATTATAGGTTAATTTTCTCGTTTAATAGATAGAACCACTTTAAATGGGATGCAGATAACTTTCCATTTTCCAACAAACACTTTCCCGAAAATTATTCCCGCTGACCATATCACAAGACATAGCCACAATTTGAATCTCGATTATTTTTCTGTTATTAATTTTGTTTTTACTTTAAGGACAAAAAAAAGTTGAGACTTAGAGTAAGCAAATCCTAATTCCAAAGAGTATTTTAAGAGACATCCTTGAAAAGATATCTATATAAAAGATAAAAACAATATAATCATTAAACTTATAAATTTTACCCATCGAAATCACTTGTATTTTGCGAAAAAAAATTTTTTATGTAATAATACATATAATAATATTAGAATTATTAAAAATTTGCATAACAGACTGAAAGTTCGCTTACATTTTAACATCATGTAATATTTCTCGTTGTTATTAAACGTTCCAATTAAAAAGTTACAACTTCCTATTGATTGACTTGAATAATTAGGCCATGCAAATTAATATTTTTGGTTCACGTAACATTAAAATTTAAAATTGACCCGGGAACCTTTTCGTTAATAAAAAGTTTTTATTATATTTCACATGACCGTCTAGTTTATAATCAAAAGTCGATTTTTTTTTCGTTCTGTGTACTAAGTCTAAACTCATTTCGTTATTATTTTTATTTGAATTTTTTTCTCTTTTAAAAAAGGTTTATATTCTTCTCGAGTTTAACTATATTGCTCTTCAAACCTTTTATGTTTTCCTTCTTTCGTTTGCGGCATATGGAGATTAGCTGTTGTGCTAAGAGAGATACAAACCGTTTAAATTTCCGACGTAAACAATAATCCAACCAACTACAGTTACTGCTTAAAAGCAGTATTTTTTTTACCCTCGTCTTATGCATGATGTATTACCATTTTAAAAAAAAAATACAACATACAGTACATACCACCTGTACAGATTGGTCAATCATCTTATAACGGTATGGGAACACTTAATAAAACTTTTGAAGGATAATACATATGTTAAATAGGATTCAATGGACTTATTGTGGATTCATCATTCATAGAATAAACAGTTTATTATTTAAATATGCCCCTTATTTACAGACTGATTGTCCGAAGCGTAAGCGTAGTACACTTTCATTCTACTCCAAACCATGCATGTGTTATCTGTCCGCACACGTGTATGACCAATAAAATCTTAGGATCAGGTGTAACCTTAGATTTGTTTACATATATAACACTTTTTTTTATGCCCCTGTTTTAAAATATCTTTAAAAATTCTTATGCCATTTAATTTCGTATAGTTTAATTTTATGAGCATGTAATTTATGACGCTTCGGACGCATTAACGGTTACCGTTTCCTAGTTTTTATTAACATAAAATAATGTACAATCGTGTTTAATAAAACTACATTAAAAGAAAAAATACTACTATACAGTACACGTTATAAATATTATATTAGACAAGGTGATAATACTACATACAGTATTTATACAAAGTAAGTGATATATGAAGATCAAAATAGATTTACGAGGCTAATTGTGTTTTCAGTTATTTACAAATGAAATAAAAGGGCATTGCTAAATCTCACCGCAGGTGATTTTCACAGCACCAGCATTAATGGGCGGAGTTTCATGACATTTTTAATTCAGCCCAAAATTCTACCCTAATTCTGGTAAGGTGACAATCACCAGCTGTGATATTTAGCAATACTCAAAATAAAAAACCAAATATTGATTTATGAAAATACCCATACAATTTAATTAATTAATTATTATATTAATAAAAAAGCAAATTTTTTCGTAATACTATTATATGACTGCAATGATCACATAACTTCTTATTAATCTAAGCCAAAATAGCTTCTTTTGTTCTCGACGTTTGAATTATAAATTTGTTAATCAATTTATCGGAAGTCATAGGAAATTCTTTGGAAAATATCTGTCAGTTACTAGTAAAGGTTTGCATTTTTTGTATCACTAAAAATTTGTGATTTATTCCTTGTTTCTCGTTACAAATAATAATTTCTAGAACAATAGATGCACCATAACATTTTTTATTTAGTTTTCTATATGGACATCAAAAGCAACATGATCAAAACGAGCCGCCTTCAAAACAGGAAGAACGCTGACTGTTTATAATATATTTTCGTCCCATTCTCTATACCCGAAAAAATATCCCATTGGGAAGGTGCAATTTCTGAGCGCCCTTATCTTGGACTAGTGCTCCTACCGGGTCAGATTCGGTCGGGTTTGGAGAGTATATCTGACTCGACCCAGCAAAAATAGAAATGATCTGATTTTAATCCGACCTGAATATATTTAATTTGAATAACCCGGGTTAGACCCGAAAGTTTAGTAATTTTCATTGGATAATATACTATATGCTTAGTAATATATCAAATATTTTTTTCAAATATAATGTTTTCAATAACACAAGGTAATTGACCTACAAGTTAATCATATAGGTCTTTCCATATCCGCCAATTCATGGAATTAGCCAAAATTAAGATTTTCATAAAGATTTGCACATTTTAACAAGAATTATGTTTCGCAAGCTTAAATTATATGTGTTACATAATCAGATGATCTAAATCTATCAAAAAATAAAAAAAAAATTTTTAACGTTTATTCAAAAATAACAATGGCAACTACTTTCTTTTTCAATCACTTTTCAATCACTTTTTAATCAGATTTTATTAGGTGACTTAGAAAAGTTTATAGGCATATATAGCAGGTTTTTTTTAATCAGTAAGTAAGAAAACAAATACTGTATTAATAATTTATATTAATATGAAAAATCTTTTTTCATTTATTTTTAACTTTAGTTCCTTCTTTTTTTTAGTAAAAATATATACAAAATAAAAATGTGAGTTATGATTAGAGTTTTTGAGATGTTTTTTTTTTGTTTTTTACAATACTGATTTATTCTAATTGTTAATTACTTTTTAAAATTGATTTTATTAATTTATTCAATTTAAAACAGAAATAGCAAATAAAACATTGTTAAGTAAAGTAAAAAGAGCTCAATAATACCAGTAAAGATCATCTTTTGGTAAGAATTATAACTTTAAAAATTTTTGTGTCGGAGTTTTATTCAATTAACAAAAATCGTTAATATCTCGGCGTACATGCATGATAAACACATATATTTATATTCATATGAAAGCCCAGAACCTACTCTACCTGAACGAAAAAAGTTCATTCAAATCGAATTACTAGATGTGAAGATATTAACGATCAAAGTCAAAAGTTAAAATTAAATATATTGAACGTAATTATTAAGCAACTTGTGATCCAATTCATGCGATATTTGGTTTATAGATAGTTTTTGATTTCCTCTTTCTAATAAATATAAATTCATTCATCTAGCACATATACACGTTAAGTTATTCAATATTTTGTCATGACAATTATATTTAAATTTTTTAATTTTAATGATATTATTAAAAAAAATCAAAAAATAATATAATTAAATCAATTTTTTTTATGTCAGCTTTCATGTAACTTGTATTTACATTTGCTTAATAAAGTTAGTTTTTTGAATATAAAAACTTAATTCCATAAATCAGCCCATATGCAACTTTTTATTATTAAACCTACTGCTAAGCACGAATCTAAAGATATCTTCAATTCCTATTTTATATTTGAATTATAAAATCGAAATTGTATCGCTTGCTTTAACTGAAATTTGACTATATTTTGTGTCTGCCAGGACTTTAAACACTGCATGTTCTAATTGTATCTGCTTTAAGACTACATCTTTTTGCAGCTATCAAATCGGTTCCACTGGAAAATACTCTTTCTACTGGGCTTTATTAATCATCAAAATCAACTTATTAGTTAATGTAATGTAATTAATAACAATAATTCATATGCATACCTGTAATTGCAAGGTAGTCTAGCCATTTTCGCTACTAGGTGGGGATATACTACCTCATTTGTCTAACACAATTATAACGTAAACAATATTTAACGCGTAATCAATATGTATTCAGTGATTTAATTATCATCCGCTCGGGTCAAAACTCGAGTCAAGGAAATGAATGACCCGACCCGTCGGGTCGGGTCATGCGGGTCACGGGTTATTAAAATTGTTAATACCGACCCGATTTAAAATTCACTCGGATTGAATTATCCGGGTTAGACCCGAATTTTGCGGAGCACTATCTTGGACCTGGTCCATAAAATTTGATTGGATGGAGATTGTTTTGTGTAACATTTGTCTTTTGGAACGATGTTATTTTTAAAAAAGGGAGTGAAAAAAACCAAATTTATCTCCGTCCTTAAAGTAATTTTTTTGAGCGAAACAATTAACAAGCTATTATCCAGCAAACTTTATGTTTGAATAAGAAAATTTTAAAATTTTGTACTCCTTATTCATATTATAATAATATTTTGAAAAAGTTTACTTTTTATTGTTACAAAATACACTCATAGTTTCATAAATAAATATAAATAAATGATTATTAAAATATTTCTATCTTTTAGAGTCAGTTCTAATAGTGTTCCAATGTAAGAATTATGTCAAGAGAGTTAGTCTAATTGTGAAAATACATGATAAAATAAAAATAGCAATATTAGCAATATTATTTTCTACTATGATATCTAATAAAAATAAAAAATGAAATATGAAAACACGAGTTTTACGAAAGAGAGAAGGAAAAATGTGTACAGTAATCTGAAAAATAATCCACGATACTGATCAAAATAAGTTGTCCAATCAAATTTCACTGGTCCAAGGATAAGCAACTGAGCCGGTAGATCAGGGTTAAGGATGGCCAAATTTCTCAATTTCATCCATACCGTGGTTTAATAAAAGTAATGTTTTAAAAAGTGACTAAAGTGACCTTTTACAGAAAAAGTGGAATACAAAACACGAATTAACTTTTTTACAGGATTACCAGTTACCGTTTGATTCGTAAGTGTCCTTGTCTCCTTGTAAAGTACAATTTAAAAGCAGAAGAGATTTACAAAAATGAAAACTTTGGTTGCCGGCAGATCGCCGTTTTCGAATGGTCGATCATCTAATTACTGTAAAAAAAAATTTCAAATTTTCAGCGAATATTTTAAGTCTAATATGTGTTTCGCATCTTTTCTAACTATTACCCAGATTTTCTGTTAGAATTTGCGTTAATAGTGAGGTTTACAGCTTTTCCTTGAATTATAAGTCAATTTATTATGTACAGTTTTGATTTTATTTTGTCTAAAGTTTGAGATTATTGATTATTGGCGATTATTGAGCTAACCACCAATAATTAATGATTTCTAACATTTTCCCTCAAACTTTAAGGTTCTTACATTTTTTTTTTCTATTAACAGATACCATTTCCCCTCTTTTTTATAATAATTATAATCAATTACATTAATTTGTTAATAAATTTTGTAAGTAAGACTATTACATTATTTTGCATATATTATACATAAAACATTAATATTTTGCAAAGTAGTTTTAAAAATCATTTCATATTAATAAAAAATTTTAATTGTCCAATTGAATATCATTTTTATGTAAACGACAAAAACCGATTATGGAACCGAGCCAATTTTTTGGGTTTGACTCAGTTTGACTCGGTTTTTTCAATAGTATCGGTTCGGAACCAAACCGAACCGATCAAGTCGCCCCTTATCCTAAATAAATACTATGATTTGACAATATTGGTAATATTGATATAATATCTATCATAAGATTTTTCCTTATATACCAACTTTCAAAACTAGATAACGATAATAAGTTTAAAATTCATATATATATTGTATAATTAAATTTAAATGTAAATTAATACATATTTTTAAAAATATGAAAAAACGTACAAATTTTATTAAAAAAAAAAAATACTATATAAATAATATTTATTAGCCTTTGATAATAGTATTCATGAACATTTTTTTTAGTTTAAGGCAAATTAAAAATAACTATACAGGAACAGGAGTAATGAAGTTTTTTATGACCACGTTTAACAGTTTCAAATTTACATACCGGATAATTGTCAAGTGATAAATAACATAACCTGGCCAAAATTAACATAATGCAGGCCGGGGTGTTATTTATCACCTGCGTACATTATAAATTCGCCTTACCGTCAAATTACTATGCTAAACCGACTCGCCCTGTCGTTATTATCATCAAAGTTGGTAATTAATTTCAAAATATATTAATGGTATTATTTTTATTTATTTATTTATTTACTTTATTTTTAAAGAGTGGTAATCAGAGCCTAGTACATGAATAGTACATAAGGGAACTATCTAAGAGCCAGATCATTAATAAACATCCCGACGCACAGGACCTCACCCTTCGATAGGAACTACTCGAATAAATAGAACTACGCTATTTGATCAAGTTGACAACTAAAAAAGAAAATCTATTAGTAAAACAAGATGACCGAAGGGGTTATACAGTATGTCGATCACTTTACTAAAAAAAAATAAAATAAAAAATTTGTTGTTAAACCCCTTTTAAATGGAATAAGGTATCATTATTTGATAAATGGTAAGTAAAAGTGTAAAACGATCCTTATTTTTCTTTCGGCACAAGGCCGCCACCCGTAAATACTGTTAGGGATGGAATGATTCTGGGAGTTGAAAGTATTAAAGACGGTATGAAATTTTATGAGTAATAATCATGTGATTTGAATGCCGATCATCTTAAGCTCCTAATTAAGTTATACACTTCCAAAAATATTCATTGAGAAAGTTCTCTAAATGTTCTGCATATGGAAAAGACTCTTTGATATAATGAGGCGTTTTTTCTTTGATTATACAGTAACACAATTTCGGTGATTGTGCTGATCCATTTGACGAGAGCGCCTTTATTCTTTAAAAAGAAAAATCACATAAGATATCTTGTATGCATAAAATAATATTCAAATTAGTGATTGAATTAATTATAAATGTCAAAAAGCCACTAATTTCAATAAAATTCCATTTATAACGATTTAATTTATGCGTTATACAAATACTGCAATTAGTCTCCATGAATTTGTGGAACCATAGAAAGTAAGCCTGCATTTTTTCTTTTTATACGAGAAAACAATTTTTTAAATCGGAGAAATCGGAATTATCAAATTACAATATTAAGTATTGTAAATTTTTCATGTTATATCTATTAGGCGCCTTGATAATAATTGACCTTTATTGTACTTTATTGTAATTATTGTACATACATTATTAAATACATATCATGCATCTTTTTTCTTGCATATTCATTTATTGCGCGTTATACCATGGCGTTCTGAATGTTTCCCGCGTCAATGAAATTTTTAAAAAGAGAATTAAGAAGAAAGATGGTTCACAAACTTTTATTTTTTTCTTATAAAAAAGCAGAGATTCTAATTTACTCTGGTAACGAGCAATTACAAATTTATAATCAACTTATCTCAACTGATATCACTAATATTTTCAATGCAAAATCACTCATCGACAATTACATTCATCAAAGAAATCATGAAGCAAAATCTTATTTTTATTGTTATTTTATTGGCCACGCTTTCAATGGTCAATGCTATTCCATATTATCAACTCGATAAAAGAGCTACTATGTTTGGTCCATGTCCTGAAGGACCTCAAGGTACTCTACCTGCACTTACTGTAACGCTTCAACCTGA
This sequence comes from Oehlia diaphana, assembly GCA_003833135.1. Lineage (NCBI taxonomy): Eukaryota > Fungi > Glomeromycota > Glomeromycetes > Glomerales > Glomeraceae > Oehlia > Oehlia diaphana. Next base: position 37,848 of record QZLH01000654.1, read on the forward strand.
TCCTCCCGTTCCTGGACAAAATTGTACTGCTACTGTTACCGGGACCATAGATAGTGGTATTAACCCAGGTGCTATATTGACTGTCATAGCTTTTGATAGTGCTAACAATGTAATTGGACCGCTAGGTGCTGCCGAAATTTGTTCGCCTGAAGTCAAGTGTCCAACTACATCTCTCAGTGCAACAACAACGATTCCAATAGATGCTAGTTTACCTGCAACATACTCTATTGCATTTGTAATTATGGACGAAAATAAAGCTCCTTTGAGTTGTTCTTATGGTGCTATCACCGGTTAATTATTAGAATTTACAGTATTTCGGATATTATATTTTTTGTTAAATTAATTTTAGATAATTTTATTTTGTTATTTACTTTTATTTTATATTTAATGAATTTTATATTTGTTTGAACTTGTTAATATTCAATCTGTTTCTATAACTAACATTATGTTTAATAAATAAAATTGATCAAAATATATCAAATGTAATGGTAAATGTTAAATTATTATATAGTATATTAAAGGCGCACAGCATTATTAATTTGTAAAATGGAATTGATAATAATGAAGTATAGCCTTAACGTTAAATCAAACATTCACTCTTGTATAATAGGTCAGTATATAATGTAAGTATGCGTGGCATTTTCAAAAGTGTTATTCATAATTTCTTAGCCAACTTATTGCCCAACTTCGAAATAATGTGACAGCTTCATGTACTGTATATAATAACGCAGAAAGAGTTCTAGCGCAAAATCATTTTTTTTTTTTTTTCAGAAATCGTAGTTGAAATGTATACATAAAAAAATTTAATTTACGTAAAATGAAAAACGTAAATGAAATAATAGACTCGCTTTACAAATTCTCTTAAGCGCCATTTCATTCTCTAGAAAATAATTAATAATAAATTTTAAGAAGTTATTAGAATGTTTATAAAATCTATTTGACATAAAAAGGGTTTTATTTGTTAAAAATATTCCCATCATCACGAGATGTTTTTTTTTTCCTAAAAAGAATTATCATTTGCTAAATAAAGGAAATAAGGATTAAATTCTCGTCATTGTCATATGAATTCCTTAAACTATTATAGCGAGTATAATCTCACTTTGTTTTAATTATTATATTTTTAATCTTTATGAAATTCTTTGACGCTGCGCCACATTGTTTTTTGACGTCAATAATTGTTAAAAAAAAAAGAAAAAGAATATTTATTTCGATTATATCAGAAAAAAATAAAATTTTTAAATATAAATTTAATACCTCGGCTTATGAGTATAAACATGAAGGAAACTATGAAAACTTATCATTAACGAATAATAAAATGGAAATATTTTTAAGAAAATACATATATATAGACATGAAATTATATTATAAAGTTAAATTTTAATAATTATTTGATGTACATTATAAGTGTTTGTTTGAGTAAAACTATAATAAAGCGACAAAGAATTATCATGACGTTCATTTACTTCTGTTCAAAAAAAGAAAACATAGAGAGAAAAATAATGTTAATTTAATTCATATGATGGCTTAATAATATATAAATTTATAACTAATAATTTATTAAGATTAAAGTTATATCATATTACTAGTAAGAATAACAATGTTGACAATGACGCTTGAGATATGAAATGGATCAATACATAAGTTCATGCAGAAATTATTGGATAATACTGTAACTGGAATACTGGATATTACATAAATGGGCCCGCCAAACCGATAATATTGAGACACTACATGGCAATAACAAATACACAATGAAATTCGATAAATCGGATCTTCGATAAACCGGATTTGGCCTAAACCGGACTTTTTTGCTGGAACCAAATCACGAAGTTCGATAAACCGGATCACGTGGTCATTAACCAATAAATTTAAGTCACGTGATGCGGTAAATCTTAATTTGGCCAGAATTATATAAAAATCTTAATTCCGGCAGTCCGGCTGAAGTTACGTTTTACTTATTTTCAATTAAAAATATTTTCATGATGAAAAAATCAAATTATAGTGTACATTAGATTTATTAGCATGAAAATTTTTAAAAATTCAGTATAATAGACTTTCAATATATCGAAATTTTTTCGATATACCGGATATCGGATATTTTTAGTGGAACCGATAGATCCGGTTTATCGAATTTTACTGTGTAAACTGAAATAATATCACAAAATTTGTTTTATAGGAACATTTGCGAATAATTTCCACAAATTCAGATCTCGACTCATGAAAACAACTCTCAGATTATAAATTTTTAAGTTATCATAGAGCTCATGACTTAAAGTTTTTATAAGCGAACTTTGATCAACTAAAATATTATGAACGTGTTTAAATCAATTTTGCATATCCCGTAATCCTATGTCCTAATTCCTTAATAATATGCCATTATTATCCATAGTATTTGATTAAAAATTTCACAAGAAGAGTTGTAAAAATTTGTTAATAATGAAGAGAAAGTTGTAAGAAATGAAAAAAAATTAATGGGAAATGAGAATGAAATGTAAGAATGAAAAAAATCGTGAGAAATGAGAGTAGAAATTGTAAAAAAAGTTTGTAAGGAAATGAAAATGAAAAAATTTTTTTGAACTAAAAATATCATATAAATATATTTATTTAAATAAAAAATAAATTATTTCGATTATATCACAACACTTGTCCGATCCAAACCTAAAAGACAAAAAAAAGACAATATTAGTAAAAAAAACCAACAAAAGAAAAAAAATTATAAAAAAAATTGGAAAAATGTGCTTACAGTGGAAATTTAAAAAGTGAAAGAATGAAAAAACAATTAGGAAAAATATTAGTATATAAAAAAAAAGTAAAAATATTAAATTTTTACGTTCTAGGCCTAGTGATGTGCCATTGGAAGATTGGAAGCACTCTTGGAAGCATCTTTGGAAGATTTGGAAGCATAAATTACTAATAAATCCTTTGGATTGGAAGCTTCCAATCCGAATTTTATTCTATTGGAAGCACAAAATGCACATCACTGTTAAATCTAGGGCGATTAATAAACTAAACTATTTTCGTTAGTATTTTTATCCTAATTATTTTAACTAAGGTCTTTCAAGAACCAAGTTGGGGCACTCATTAATTATTCTCTTTATTATTGTCATTAATCATTTAAAAATATTTAACATGGTTTTTTTATTTTATTTTAACTTATCTATTGGTTTTAATCAATTTTATAAAAAAAAGTTTGTATGAGCGTTATTAAATTAAAAATGAAATCAATATTTCTTGTATAAAATCTATTTTGACATATCTAATAATTTTTTGTAACAATTCGTTAGAATGATTTATTTTAACTTTGAAATGGGAAACTTTTGTGTGATCACGTGATGATCATTAAGGCATGGTAAAAAATTCTAGATTCAAAAAAATAACCTAAAATATAATTAGAGATTATATTACTCTTGAGTTAATTAGTTTAATTCATTTAATTCATATAACCTTTTAAAAAGAGAAAAAAAAATGGTAGATTAAACTCACATAAAGAAAATCTATTAATTTACTAATTTACCAAGGAATATTATATTTTTCCTTTTTTATAAAAATTAGAAGTAAGCAGTAATTGACTAATTTTACTATTTTATTACGTAACATGTTCATCCTTTTGCTTTTTTTTTCATCGTCACTTTTCTTTTCAATATATATTAACATACCATTTATGTAGGAGCTGATTGCGGATCGAATGCATAAAGCTTGACATATTTTAAACTTAAAAGTAAGCTTAAGCTTAAGCTTAATATGTAATGTTATAAAATGCTGACATCAAACTAACCATATATTGAATTTCGATTAATGTTAGATTCATTATTGTACAACCTTTCAGCATTCTTTTCTCCAAGTTAAAGAGTTGAATAATGAAAAATAAAAAATAATGAGATTAATTATTTTAAACATTATTCCTATAATAAAGAACCAACCAACAAGAGTATTTATAACTTAACATTACTTCAAATTTTGTCAAGCTTCTTCAGACGAAATTCAAACAATTCCTATTTGGAAATTGTCCATCATATTGTTTCTTCAATTAGGTCAATTAGTGTTTGGTTGCATCCATTGGTTGCATAATGATAAGGAACTAGTGAAATAAAAAAATAAAACAAGCTTCACTAGTAATTTTCTCATGAATCATATAATAGAGTTTTAGTAGACTATTAGTAATTATAATAATTTTTTTATGACCTTCAGATTCTGCACCTTTTCAAGTTTTCAGAAAAATTAGGAACAGAAGTTATTTCCATGTGATGATTTCTTTCATGATTAAATATATCATATACTGACATTTATTTTAGTATTCTTTAGATAATGGATAATAACTTACAGCTTTATAAACGTATATAAATAACCCAAAAAGTGATTCATCCATATATCTAATTTACGGAATTCGTGTTATTTTAGGAAAATTCACGTGCAGAATGATCAAATTTCAGCCTCATTACTTTATACATAAGTATTGTAGGACCCAGAAATATATATAAGGGTCAGCCGGTCAGGTGGTGAAAAATTTTTTTACTATGAGCTGTACGCAGAGACTTTTTATATGAGTAGTACGCATAATTGACACCTGATATTGAAAATCCTGCAAAAATACGCAAATAAATAGGTTATTTTATCATGATTTCTATATTATTTATAAAACCAAATACTAATGTGAAAAAATAGAATTTATTCTAATTTACCGTTTTTTCGATAATATTTTTCTAAAATTTCACTTTTTAACCCTTAGAGGTTTCTTTGGTTTCTTCCAATTAATACTAAATACTGTATGTATTACAATGCGGTTAACGTACAGTAAATATATTAAATATGTAAGATTAGCCCAAAAATACGCAAACTAATCTTTTACATATAAAAATATTGATAAAAAATACGCAATCTTGATACCTAACTATGGATGAAAAATTCTTAAATTGTACGCAAATCAAAACTTAACTCGTCTAATTCCACTATGATGGTGACGTAACCCCTGTAAAAAAATGATAATATGATTAGTATAAATTCTTCAGGTATTGATTAATAAAAAATATCCAGATCATTATTTTAAAATAAAATTCTTTCCATTAAATAGAATCACTACAAATTGATATTTCTCAACTGAATATTAATAAAGATGGTAAATATTTCTTAAATACAAATAAAAACAGTGCTATTATAAGTATAATATACTCATTTTATTTGTTCATTTTTTAGACCAGAGTAGCAAATCTAAAGGCAAAGAAAAATTTTAGACCAATTATAGCCACATTTTAGTTATTGTAAAATTTTAGAATTTTAAATTTTTATATCTTTTATTTTTTTTTCGCCATTATAGTTTAAAATTTTAATTATTATCAACCTTCAGTGGAAAGGTTAGAAATTTAAACCTTATTATGTTTTGAAAGAGGTTGTTTTTCCTTTTTTTGCTTTCAATAATCAGTGAATTACAATTTTGGTTAAGTAATTTGATAAAGTTATAAAATATAATGGTAAAATGTAAGAATAAGAGTAGGAATAGAAATAATGATAAATAAGATTTTAAGTTATACTGATCTTATTAGTTAACTTGTATGCATTTATTCATTTATCTTATTATTTGATTCATTTATATACAATTAAATAATAACTTTCTAAAACTAAAATATAAGTAATGATAAGAATTGTAATTTGTTCCTAATTTATTATATAGCAAATTTGCAATATGGAATAAAATTTCCATAACTTGTATATTACTTACTGACTTTTTTTATTTTTAATTCATCATTAAAATTGGTAATCCATAAATTTAATAATTCTTAAATAAAAATTAATTATTATGAATATTATATATTACTATCTAATTCTAACAATTTTTTTATAAACTTTGTAATCTGTAAATCAAAAAAATTTTAGAATAGTCTCCATGTAAAGATTGAATTCAGTTTTGTAATTGAAATGATTGAAACGTAACTATTTGGGTCGTGTGCTTTCTCGGATTCTTATCCGGGTCAAATAATAACCGGAAGCCGGATTGGATTTATAACTGATCAGCAATAATTCTGGCCAGAATTACAAATCTGTGTAACATTAAAAATTTTCGTGCCACTATGCTTAGCCAATAAAAAATTTTTAACCGGGTGGCTAAACTATTTTCCGGCATCACGTAATATTAATTTCGGCCAGAATTACAAATTTGACCAAAAATTATCTAAGACCGCGAAATTTTCATAATTCCAATTTTATTCAATGCTTTTTTTAAACCAATATCATCTTATTCAGCATTGTCTCAGACTATTGTTTAACATTTCTTTGTAAATTAACTAACTGAAATTTTGGATAAACAAGATATTCTAATATACAGCTTAAGTTTACTATAGATAGATGTGTTGAGTTAGTAAGGCAATTTTTAAAATATTAAAATGATATTTGTTTCTTCTTTCAAAAATTAAAGAATCATTTGAAACAATTTATATAACACTGAGATTTTAATTTTTAAAAAAAGTTGTTATAATTATATAAGTTTTATAATTACCCAATTTTTTGTAATAATTTTTCATTTAAAATCAGTTGACCAACATGATGTCATGCAAATGTTTTCAGTGTTTTCACTTTTCAGTAATTAAAATTTTGTCTATGGTCATACTTTAATAGAAAAATATATATACTTATATCTATAAATAATTTATAAATCTTAATTAATAAATTACAGTGCTATGCAAAAAAAAAAATAAAGATTCATCCAGATTCTGGTTTAAACTGGATATTTTTCATCCGGATTATAATCCAGATGAGACCGCAAAATCTGGATTGATCCAGATCGATCCAGATATGTATCGATCTTTAAATTCGTGCTTAGCTTTAGTTATAATAATAAAAAGTTGGGTGACCTCTTGTAGATCAATTACCTTGCATTGTTGAAAAATTATATTTGAAAAAAATATTTTTGATAAATTACTAAGTATACAGTGTATTATTCAATGAAAATTACTAAAAATTCGGGTCTAACCTGGGTTACTCGAATTAATTATACTCGGGTCAGGTTAAAATTGGATCATTTCTATTTTTGCTGGGTCGAGTCAGATATATTCTCCAAACCCGACCAAATCTGACCCGGTAGGAGCACTAGATAATTATTTGTTTAAATTAAAAATTAATATAAATATTCTATACATAGTAGATAATTTTTTTAAGTAAATATTAGTTTAGTACCAGGAGATATACATGTCCTCCCTATTATGTAATCAGATTTTGATTTTTAGATGATGATTATGAAGATCTGCAAATTTACTTAATATGGCTCTTGAAGATTGTTCATATGGTATCATAAAGGAAATTTGGGAAGTCAAGCATATCCAAACATCAAACTAGTTCCTTCCTGTTGGTACTCTGATGATGGCCTTACAGCGGCAGAATATGCTTTTGAAAAATCAATTCAACTTATTCAAAATGAAAAACAAGAAACTGGAACTTTTTTGATGATAAATTCTATTCATGAAGATGATGTTTATAATGATTCTGTAAATATTTGGTTTTGAAAAAAGAACAATATGGGCGTGATTTTAGGCTTTGTAAAAAAGCTTCAATATTAGCAATTGAAAATAAGTCTTGTCAGGCATATGAGGAGCTTTTACGATATTTTATTGAAGCATAAACAATTATTTTAGATGTAACTACAATTGATCAACATAATATGTTTAGTGAAGCTGAAACTGTTAATATTGCAAATCCACACCAACACAAAGGAAAGGAGAGACCTGCTAATAAAAGATATCTAACAGCTATTGAAAACTATTCAAGCAACACAGGCAATGATATTCAAGAAGAAACTTCAAATGCAAGAAGGAAAAAAAATAAATGACATCATTCTATATGTAAATCATGTCCCAAAAAGAATAAAGAAGTACATCATATTGAGGATAAGAAAAATGTTTTAAGAGTGTGTAAACGAAATTATGAAATAGGGCTCCCTTTGGTCACCGGAAATGTTAATTGCTGATTAATTTTCATTTCAATTTTATTTCTAAACCTGCATTAAATTTGAAATCACAAGATTTATTGTAACTTTAAAATATTATATTGAAATTACATAATCGCAAAATCACGTGATAAGGAGGATATGAATATCCCCGTAACAAAAAATTTTTTCTTAAAAAAAAATCAAATTAATAATTTAGGAAATTTAAATAAATACATTTATTTTATATTGGTAATTTTCTTATATTGATTACAAACTGGTCTATTTAATAATAATACACTATCTATAATTCCAGTGATCAAATTATAAAACTAACATAATGTTTAAAAATTATTTAGCATGCATTTTTTCCAATAATTTCTCTATCTTATTTAATTTTTCTAACTCGTCTAATATATCTAATTTCTCTTCTAATTTCTTTAATCTTTCATCATTATTTTCTAATCTCTCCATTATTACCTTATCATTATATTCTAATTTCTCAATAGGATCACGAGATCTAATATTAAGCATTTTTAATAAATTTCCCCGCATCTCTGTAAATTCCCTATTATCCCATTCACCCTCATGAATCATACTTAATATTTCTATTCGAGTCCTATCAGCATCAGCATAATAATGTCTTGAAAATAAATTTGAATAATTAATAATTAATAAAATCATGACATATTTTATTTTTAAAAAATAGCAAAATGTACATACATTACTTCAGGAAACCATGCATGCCAACGTCTCTGATGTGGTAATAGGTAAAATAGCTCAATTTCAGCCAAAATCTTTAAAAAATAAAAATTGAGAAATATTATGAGTATATTTATAGAAAATAGAATGATTCATATTAATAATATTTACTTCTACATTCTGTACCAAATATGAGACTCTATTATTTTCTTCTTCAACTGCCGCACTGAACAATCCAATTAACAAGTTCATAAGATATATAGCAATTAAGAAGGAAAATAAAACAATCAATATTGCAATTGATGGATTGTCCGTATATGACCAATTGGATAATGCACTTGAATCACCTATTGATAAGAATTGCTTGAAATTATTAGAAAAATATTAAAGTATATTTATATAATTATGAAAAATTCAAATTTACCTGTTAATAGTAAAAACATAGCAAAAAGAGAAGTTCTAATATCTATAAACATGTTTGTATTTTTATCAGGTGTTTGGATCATAAATGGATTGGAATTTATATTTCCATCATTATCAATTATTTGATTATAACTAGGAGCTAAATTCCAAGGATTATTTGGATCATTATTATTTGTATATTGTTCAAATGAAAATTCTGATTTTGGAGATAATAAAATATAAAATGCGTGTGCAAAACTTGTTATAATAATTAATAATATTACTAAAAAAGAAAGTATCTTTTTTCCAACATTAATAAAAATTGCAATATATACACCAAATATTTCAAATACTCTAAAAAATAACATAAATTTTGTATCCAAAAATAAGCATGAGAAAGTAAGCAACTGAATTAGATAATTATTGCTCTTATCATTTGTTTGAAGCCAATAAATAGAAGTGTAGATTGAAAGTACATAAGCAATTACATCTGTAATATTAAAATATAATATAGTAAGTATATTTTCTTAAAATGTAGTAAATAATTAATAAATTAAACATTCATATTTACCAAAAATATTCCAAAAATTATAGAACCACTTAGTAATATTATAAAAAAATTGACGAATTTCCAAAATCAGATGAATAAATCCAAGTATAATCGAAGCAATAAAAAGTTGTTGTCTACCTCCTTCATTGATATATTGCTGAGGAATTGTTGCAGCAGCAGTAAAGCATCCAAGTAAAGCCATATAAAAAATCCAAATCATTGCATAATAATATTTTCCATAAGTATTCCATTTAAAATTAACTAATGCTTCACCATTCCAATTTCTATAGATATTTCTATTAGTTGTTGTTTTAGTAAATGGACTAGGTTGAGGTCTAATTAATTCTAAGAACCAATTATAATCTTTTGAATAATTAACAAAATTAATATAAGGAATCATAAAAGTAATTGTTGGAGATTTTGTTATACCTTTTTTTTTAAAAATTTTAAAAATAAAATAATAATAATAATAAACAAAAGAAAATACATCTATAACGTAAATATTATTAATAAAATTGTATTTTGATAAAATATAAAATGTACCAAAATAAAAGGGTAAAGTTAAAAGTATTAATAAAGCTTGAATAACATATATACTAATTAACAATAACCATAATAAACCTATACTTTCTGTACTATAAAATGTGCAATAAATTTTGTAACAGTATTTTGTCCATAAAAGAGATTTTGATAAATTAGTTATTTGAGGAGACTGAAAAAAAGAATGAAGATGTAAATTTTTATTTTGATGCTCTATACTATAAAAAGAAGAATCTATTATCATATTCGTTTCTGATGAATATTTTAGAATATATTCTGGATAATATTCATCTAGTAATGGCATTGTGGAAGTGATAATACTTAAAAATGATTTATTCATTAAATCCTCTTTAAAATAAGTCATACATTTTTTATAAATATCATCAATTAATTCTATCTTATATTCTTTAATTGCAAATTTTAATAATTCAACTCCATATTTCAATAGACTTAACTTATCATTTGTTGCATCTGAAACCCATCCATTTAATCTAAAACTATCATAATTTGGTAATGGTAAAGTAGATTTTGAAAATATACTTTTGTAATGTTGAAGTGTTTTCATATATTTTCTATTAGTTTCATAATGACCGAATTTCATAAAATAAAAATAGTTTAAAGAAATTGATTTGTTATTTTCACTAAAAGTATAAATAAGAATACCAAATGTTGTCAGTATAATAATATCATTATTATTAAATAATGAGTTCACAATTAAATCATGACCATTAGATTCATAATGATGATTTTCAATTCTTTTGCTAATTAATTCCCATTCAGTATTAATTTTTTTGAAAACTTCTAGTCTAATTTTATTTCTATCAGAACACATTTCCCATTTAATTAAATCTTCATTTGATACAGTTAATCCATCTGTATAATCACTAATTGTTGTGGCTTTTTGAAATAATGTAGATACTGGATCCATATATGAATTAAATGAATAAACATTTAAGTGTTCGTAATTATTCTTGTCATCATCATCACATTCATTAACTTTAGTTTTTGACATATTTTTGTAAAATTTAGATTTCCAAACAAACGCATTTAGAATTCCAAACACAAACTTTGTTTGATCATCAGTTTGATCATCAGTTTGATCATCAGTTGGTTTGTCAGTTGGTTTGTCAAATAAAGTTTGATTAAACATATTTTTGTATTTACTATTCCAGCAATATTTGATTTTTTTATCTGGGGTATAATAGAATAAAGAAGGTAAAAGAAATAAGCCAGTATGATTCATAAAATTATATAGTTGAACATCTACATAAAAAATAATGATTAAATATGAGTAATAATTAAAGTATAAATAAAATTTATTATAAATGGTTACCATCATTTATATCCAAAGAAGCAATTGTAATTCCCAATTCAATTGAATAAACGATGATTTTATCATTGACTTTTAAAATATTGAACTTTTCATTACTGAGTATTCTGATATTTTTTGTTTCAATCTAAAAAATAATAGTATTTAATATATTTAATTATAATTTAACATCAATTGGTTTGAAAATAATTTTAAGATATTTATTACCTTATTCTTATCCTTATTATTATCAAATATTTTTACACTTTTTTCTGTATTAATATTCCATTCATAAATGGAATCATTTGAAAACAGGTAAACTTTATCATATTTTGATATACTAATTAATTCATAATCTTCAGGTATTCTGTAAAATCTCTTACATTCCCATTTGTTATTTTTAGTTTTTGTGGAATAAATCCAAATAATTTTATGATTTCCATCAGTAAAATAATTACTAACTCCACTATATAAAATAAATTCACCTTTTATATTAAAGGTACAATAGTATGGATCAACATTTACATCAAAACTTAATGCAATTTTTTTACCATTATTATTCAAATCGATTATATTGATTAAATCTACAAAAAAAAAAAAAAAAAAAATTAAAATAAATACTAATTACCATAAGTTTATAATTACATAACATTACTTACCATATTTATAATTATAGGCAAGTTTCTTATCATCAAAAACACACAAACTTTCGATTCCATATTTATTATCTTCATTAATTTTAACAATTACATCAGGTTGACCCTTATCTTTATCCCAACCGACAATTGAACAATCTTCTTTACTATAAGTAATAAGATATTTTTCATTTGGTGATATTTCTATCCGAGCAATAGGTTTACCATTATGTGGTTCATTATCGAAGGTAAATATATTATCATCATTTTTATCAACATCGATTTTATCAACATCGATTTTATCAACATCGATTTTATCAACATCGATTTTATCAACATCGATTTTGTCAATATCATCGTTAATTTCGATTACTGAATTGTCACTCATTTGGTAATTGCTTATAAATATATAAATTTATTGCCAAAGAAATTATTATTTTTTTTTTTATATCGTCCATTTGCGATTATATACTTTTTAATATTTGAAACACGTGTGTAAATATGTATGACTGTGCGTAAAATTTCAGCCTCTTGCAGAAAAAAAAAAAAAATTTATTGTGAAAAGTTAATTGAGCTTTTTATTTTGAAACACATGCATAAATATGTATGGCTGTACGTAAAATTCCAGCCTCTTGCAGAAAAAAAAATTTTTTTTTTTATTATGTGGAGTTAATTGAGCAATGATCGTCTTTCGATTTTCGTGTCAAATTTTATTTTATTTTATTTTTTTTTTTTGTACGTGGTTGTACAGTATATATAAGGAATTCTCAAATGAACAACTGTTTATTTTAAATTATTTATTTATCTGAGATCGGCATCATTGGAAAAATCCTTATTAGGAAATGTGGTTTTGTTACAAAGATCGTCGGTCACTCGGTCACGTAGATATAATGGGGGAACAAAACGGCAACAAAACGGCAACCTAATTGTCCGACGTACCGATTAAATTATATTAGATATAACTTTATATAATATATTACTTATATCAAATTTAGATAATTATAAATATCGCCAGCAATCGATTAAGAAGAGCGAATGGATTTAGAATTAGTTTGATAATTCAATAGTTCCTTATTGCAGATCGCCGGCTGTGGCAGCAATATTGGGTTTCGTTTTATTATTGTCATATATTCTTATTATTATATTTATTCTACCGTTTATTTCATTGTTTATTTCAATGTTATTTATTTCTATTTTATAAATCTTATCATTAATGAATAAAATATACATTTTCATACTTATTATAAACAATTGATTAATACGAATGTAGCAAATATGATATGGATACTATGTGTTACATACATGCCAACAATTTTTAAAGGTAAATGATATTCAAATTTAAAATTTTTTAGGTATTATTCGAATCATTATAAAATTCTGCAATCAGTTAGTTTCAAATTTTATATATTTTTTGGAATCGAGATAATGACCAAATTTGGATTGTCTTGTGTCAGTCAGATGAACGATCTTTGGGATTTTGATTGGATACCGCATCACGTCAAAAATCGTGTATTGTAATGCCATAACTTACCTAGTGAATTTATCAATTGTGGGGCGCAGTACTATATTTAGTATTTATATTTAGTTTAGGTGTATAAATTTTAATTAATTGTGAAATGTTACAAATGTTAAATCCGTAACGACGTAAAAACTATTGTGTTCACATTTATTTTTAGATTTAGGAAGGGGGAACTAAGATCGGGAATTACTAAATTAAGAAAGGGACCGAAGATCAAAAAAGAGAAATTTTTGAAAAATCAATAATTATGAAACGTTGGAAATGATATTTTAGAGATTCTAGTGATGAGAGGAAAAAGGTTTATTAAGGGTAAAATTTGAAATAGTCAAAATTGAAAAACATCAAAAAGGAGAAAGGGAAAAATCTTAGGAAATATTTTTAGAATTTATTTTTCAAAAAATCATTTTGGCATAAAAATGGAAAATATTTGACTATTGAAAAGGGAATTTTTCAGAACTTTATTTTCATAATTTTATTATTATTATTATTTTAAACCAACATTATATTTATGTGCGTGTAATTTTATGTTATTAAATAAACATCATTTTTGTTAAGACTGCGGTTGCAACGTGGTTTACTACGGACATAGGTTTTACAACGGTTAGGCATTCGTTGATCGTCATTATGTATTTTTTCACCCAGATCTCATACCCACGCCCACAGTCACAACCAAGCAGCTCCATTTGACTTTGATCCCTAGTTATATATGAATATTTAATACATTGATAAATATACCAAAAAATTGACTAAAATATCGTTATAAATTAAAAACTTATTTTAGAAAGTAAATTGGAGTTGAAAAGAATAAATAATAAAACAATTAATTTAAATTTAACATGGTTATTTCGTTTGCAAATGTGATTTGACGAAAAGATCACATACCTTGAAGTAATTTAAAACGTTCAAATTTAAAGAAGGAATATTTAATGATGTTAGCTATGTATTAACTGTTAATTTAAGTAAACATTAATATTATAATAAGCGTACATTACCGATATCATTTATTATATATTTATTAGTTTTTCAATTATTGTCAATTATATAACTTCATTTTGTGTGTATTAAAAAAGAAGGATAGATATGGGATGCTTTTTTATCACTGTAAGTTAACTTTTAGTTTATAAAAGCAATGCTGATCTGAAGTATGATCGGAGAAGGACATAAATTGGACAACTCAAACGACTTGCTAAAAATTTCAGTTTATATAAATTAGAAATCAATTTAAAGCATAGATAGCTAAAAGAGGACTAGAAATGGGTTTTCAAGGTACTAATATTAATATTCAACTTCATGTTTGACTTCATCAAATTTACTAACTATATAATTTGATTAATACTCTTGGTATTACTTAACAAAAAGTATTCTGAGATTATTATTGATTAAAATGGAATATCGTTAGTAGATTACAAAATTTAAATTTTTTGGAAATAACATATTATTATGATTGCTGTGAAGGGTTGGAAAATATAATTACTTTGTAATAGCAATTATTATTACCTTGATCAAATTAAAATCGATAGAGATTAATTATTTAATACTAAATTCTTAATTTTACTGGAACTTATCCAAAAATAGTTTATTCAAAGATTTCACGCTTCACAATTACAAAGTTTAAAACTTCAAGATAGTAATTCAAATTTCAAAAAATAAATTTTGAAAGAGGCTCATATTAATTAATTATAAATAAAAAAATATTTGAAAGTATCACCAAATATTCACTTAAAAACCCTCGTAAATTAAAATTAATTTATAAAAGAATGTATATTAATAAAGTAGAAAAAATCGTACACCACAAAAAGCTTTTTTTTTTTATTATTAATGGTACTGTTTCATATAATACTTTTAATACTTTTAGTTTAAATTATAAATAAAAAAAATAGTTTTAAAATAATAAAATTAACGTACGTTAATCTGTAATTTATATTTATCACTAATTTTACTATTCGTTTGTAACATGCTTAAGATGTTTGACCATATTCTTATTTTCATCATTTCCACACTTTTTATAACCTATAAACCCAATAATACTTAAAATTATTATACTTATAATTCCAGAAATAACTCCAATCACAATTTTTATTCGTTGTATGTTTCCAGATGTCGATGTTGGTGATTCTTCCGTTTTATTATTTGTGTTTTCTATTACTTCAAATGTTTCAACCCATGTAAAATTTCTTATATCCATTATATACATTCTTGAACTAAACATTTTATTACGTGAGTGTAATTCGGTAATATTACCTATATTTAATTTTAAATTAATTATTTAATAATTGATAATAAAATAACAAAAAAAAATAACATTTTTTTTTTTTAAAACAGAATTTTTATTTTACCAAATGCTACAATCATATAATTTCCAACTAAATTTGCCGTATGACCACTTGTTGCTAAAATATGACCAACATTTGTGGATACTATTGGAACCGTCCACTCAAAAGGAGTTTTCCGAGTATTTAAAACAATTAAAGCAGGTTCGACTTTTCCGAAACCGACTTTTGATTTTCTTCCACCATAAACTATAATATTTTCATCAGGATCTTAAAAAAAAAATAATAAAATTAATTAATTATTCATAATCAAAATGTTAATATACAGTAATTCATTTGTAAATGATTTTACCTAATACAGTCGAATGAAAAAAACGAGATTCTATAAAACTAGTATTCGTCGCAATCTAAAAAAAAAAAAAATATGAATTTAATTAAGATAAACCTAAAAATTATTATTTAATTCGCTCTTACCATTGATGACCAAGTATCTTGTTTAGTATCATAAAGATGAATACGATTGATATCTTCTGTTATTTGATATTCAGTCATTAATCCTCCAATGTATACAATGACACCACTTTTTAGCATAGTTGCACTATAACCAGCACGTCTAATAGGCATATCGATCGTAGAACCATATGACCACGCTGAATTAACCGTATTCAAAATTAATATTTCATCATAAAAATAAAAATCAGCTGAACGAAATCCACTAAAAATATAAATTTTTCCATTATCATCACTAACACCACGTATATTTCTTCTTTTTAAAGGTTCTTTACCATTAATAGTTGGAACATTCCATTCTAATGTTTTTGGATTAAATCTATGAACATTTGTAACATATATATTTACATTTGTAATTGGATCGTACATCATTCCACCAAAAAGATAAGCAATAGGTTCATTATTAATATAAACTAATGACATTGTAGTCATTGCACTTCCAAATGGCATCTTTGCATGTATTGAAAGGTCAACCCATGGTGGTGATTCAATATTAAATGTTTTAGAAACATCAAGATAAAATACTTCATCCGATAAAAATCCATTAACTTTTAATCCACCAAAAAAATATAATTTAGAACCTATGAGAACAGAGGAATGACCACAACGTTCTCCGGTAAATGATTCTGTTTTAATGACAAAAATTCCTAGCAGTATTAAAAAATGAAAATTATTTAAAATTTTTTTAATAAATAAATAATTAATAAAATTCATTTTTTTTATTTTTTTTTATTTTTTTTTCTAGAAATAGATCAAAAATTACTTATGTGGTGTGGAAAACGATTTATGTATGTCCGAAATTTTATAAAATAATAAACATAAACAATTTGACGACATATTGTACAATATGTAACACAAAGTATAAATCAATTGTTGATCATTTTGAAAAAATTTTATGTTGATTCCCAAATTTCTTCAAGTTGAAAAATGTTATTTATGATGATCCATTAAATAAAAATTTATTTGAAATTTGTACGATTCATATCTATATATAAAGGTCGTAGTGAATTTTACAGACTTAATCTGTATATACAGGCAATATCATACGATATACTGTATCTGCAGATTAACATTAGATGCATCGATCCGCTCATGTGTTACCCAAATTCGGATATATTCGGATAGAAAAACAAACAATTTTACTAGTAAAACTGTTTTTTTGTTTAGGGACAAGACGTTACACCTGTGAATATAATAGTCAATTTCTACCTTACAATCAATTACTTAATTTATCAATGAATATATTTTTTTGGGGGAAGTTCTAATAATTTAATGTAGAAGAATAATTTTCGGATAACTATTAAGAAAATTTTTATTAATTGAAATAAATTGTTTTGTTCGTCCAATTTATTATATCAGAAATTATTAAATTGTTGTAATAAAAGTATTGTAATTAAATTTAATGTCATTTTTTCATGTAAGCAACAATATTAAACTTAATTTGTTGGATTTTAATGATGAAAATCATTTTAGAAAGTTGGTAAATAATAAAAAAATCGTTCATGATCCGATTAATCCATGATTTGGTGATGGATTTTTCTTTTGCATTACTTTTTTTTTTAATGAAGCATTACTCACATTCTGATTTTTTTTACAGCCTGCTCTTCTTCCTAATTATGCTGGGGTTTTAGTCGGTTCTTTCCTTAAATTATTTTTTTTAGGCGACTCTTTCAGTTGGATCTTTTGGATTATTTAGACAGCTGAATTTTGGTAGGTTTTATTTTTTATTTAATTTAACAAACTGTTAATAACAGTTCATTTTCTTCCTTTATTAGGCATCTTTCTTAATAGGTCTTTGGATCTTTTTGGATGCATAGTTCATTGTTTTTTTTTCGCCGATTTCTTTAATTTAACTTTTACTAATTAATCTATGATCGGGTCTTTGGATGCATGAGAAACTTGGTGGATTGGGTTTCGACATGTTACTTTCTTCAAATTATTTATTTTAATGAAACATTTACTAACAATTCATTTTTTTCTCTTTTTAGGTGGCTTGTTCCAATTTCAAAACACTGAGATTTAATGCAAAGTTTTCAAAAATTTTAAAAAAGTTTTTTTAATGGTTCTTTAATTTTTTATATGGTTTTCAACTTAATGATCAAATTGAAAATGAAAATATAATATAAAATCGGTAGTAAATAGCTAATATTTTATAAATATTTTAGGTAGTTGCCATATTATTAATACTGTATATACAAAAAAAAAATGAGTTTTTCAATACATTATACACATTTTTTAATGTGCTTTTATCGCTGATTTCAATTTAAGTGCGATCCACCCTTAATTTTCATCATGTTATCGGGTTTCATGATTTTCACGTGATGTCCAACATTAAAAGCCAATAAAATTATTGTCACAACGTCATACAGTGAGAACTGAGAAATATTGATGGCCAATAAAATTAGCTGTATCACGTGATTAATTCGAATGAAAAAAGTAGTATAATTTAAATTTTAATACCTATGTTTCCTGTGATTCAATTTAAATAAATTTTAATATTATTTATACAATTAAATATTTTTTTAAATAACAAATTGGTTTGAATAATATGTAAATATATTATATAAATATGTAATAATAGAATTAAATAAATAACTTATAACTCACAAACTAAAAGAAATTACAAAATAATTTTGTAAATAAAGTTTAATTAGTTTAAATTATATAAATAATAGAAAAATAGATAACATGTAATTTACACCCTAAGTATTATTAATTATTAATTAGTTAAATATAGATATAACACAAAAGTATATACTGTCAGAGAAATATGCAATAAATAATATTTCCAAATGTCCACTCTTCTGAATGGGTTAAAGATTAACTTTCTTTATGGAAACTTTTGACTGTAATTCCTATTATTTCTTCAGTGTAATTTTTTGTAATTTTTTGTGATTCAAAAAAAAAAAAAAAAAAAAAAAAAAAAAAAAAGTTTCAACAACTAAAGTGTATAATAACGGTTTTTTACTATATAAGCTTTAATATTATTATTATAAAATATATTTAATAAAGCGTCTATTAAAAAAATTTTTGGTAAAAAATATTAAAAAATTATGTTTTATTATAAAGAACAAGCCATCAACTATTAATTTTTTTTTTTGTGTTATTTTTTCATTATTTTTTTGCGTTTCGTATTGGTTCTTTGGTTACAATATTATGGAATTAACCAATTACGAAAAAAAAGTCTTACGAAAACATTTTGATATAAAATTTGAAAAAAGAAATCCATAGAATTATTGTTCGATGTAATTTCTGGCTTTTTTTATTGTCATTAAATAAGGATCTTATTCGTTCGTTGCCATGATACTTGTAACACGAAATTCTATACAATTCTTAGACTTACAATAACGAATAATGATATTGTTTTAATATGGAGTGAAAATAAAAGGTAGGACGGATGGTCTCGTTTAAGGATTAGGTAGTAAAACACAGTTTTTTTTTAGTGTTAGAAAATACTTTTACTCCTCTGTACTTTGTCTCTATTTTAAAAATATAAATAAAAATATTATCTATATTATCCTGTACGGCTGTAATTTTTAAATATGATTGTTTCAAAATGCGGCACAGCTAGCCACAATTGTTGTACACATTTGTTATATTCTTCGCAAGCTCGCTCTTCACGAAAAATATATTATAAAAAACATGCACTAAAAAATACATTTAACACTGTACTTCAAACTGAATATTTTTAAATAAAACAGGACTTAATAAATAAGTAAAAAAAGAAAATAAAAGCTTTTATAATAATTTTTTTCTAAGTTTCTTTAATATAAAAAAAACACTGTAAAGGATTAGTATCTGATAATAAATCAAAACGTCTAACATTATGTATAATTTACATCTTTTAAATAAAAAATCAAAAAAAAAAAAATTAAAATATTTAAAAAAAGAAAAAAAGAATTATTACACATGTTTTAGACAGAAAATATATAAATAATGTATTTAAGTGTCCTAAGAAAAAGAAAAACGAAGGGCATAGTATAAAAAAAACTTACCACATTCCTAAAAAAGAAAATCCTAAATTAAAGTGGCAAAGTGTATCCCAGAAAGGAGTGTTTTAAAGTTTATTTCAAAATAGGATATAGAGAAATTTTCGGATAACTATTCAGTCACATAAAAATTTACCGGTGTTCTTTAAAATAAACGAGAAAAATTTACTATCACTTAAAATAAAAAAAAAATTCAAGTTATTTTCTAATGTCATGGGAAAATGCATTACTTTTCAAAATTTCAAAATTAATTTTATTGTGTTAACAAGTCCAAAAATTTTTGTGATAATCAACACTCGATATTTACAAGTTTCATATATAACGATAAAATCTAAAAAAATTATTTTATCGTGAATTTCACTCATATAAATCATTTCTGATTGGTGCAGCGATCTGGGTTGGGTTGATTTTTCCAACTATAAATAAAATAAATAAATAAAGAATTATTGTTAATACCATAATATTACCTTGATTTTAAATTTCACTAATCCACACATGACGGTGGGCATCACTTTTATATACAGTATATACCACCTCATCTTTTTGAACTTAAATTACTCTATATGAGTGCATCTAATGGACAATGGTAGCAACAGTGACATCAACAATGAGATTTAAGTAAAGAGAAAATAGAATGAAAAGATTAACTCAATATGATTTTAGGATGATGTAGAAAAAGAATTATGATGGATACAATTGTAATATTGAAAGAGTGTCGAAATTTTTAATTGGATAACAACCTGAAAGTGTAAATAATAACTTCTATAATTCCCATACAAAATGTTGTTAATGCCTTAATGGTAAATATTGAAAATTACTAAAGCTCACCGGCGGTGATGGTCACCGTACCAGCATTATGATGTACTTTCGATCAGAATTAAAAATCAAATGAAATACTGGCCGGCATTACATATAATTATTATACTCATATTTTTTATCAAGCATAACCATAACATTTGTCATTCGTATTATCTTTTATTAAAATTATTATCTTTGAATTTCCTTTTGCTCCTCTTTTTCTATCATTTAAATTATCAAAGAATATTATAGTTGTGCTTGAAAAGTTTTTATCAATCTTTCTCAGACACTAATTAAAATTTTGATTAATATTTCAATTTTATTTATTTATTCATTTATCGAATGTTATCGAGAAATTAACAAGATATTCAACGTATTTTCAATTTTATTTGTTTATAACTTTACCTGTTACTAATTAATTATATTATTCATATGTATTTTTAATCGTACCCGAATATTACATTAATAGAAAAAATTAGTTAAGCCTTTAAATTGAATACACACATCAGTCGCATCACATAATTTACTTCCTTGAGATTTGAGAATCATTATTATTATTATTATTATTATCATGAGGCTTTATCGGGTTAATTTCATATCCTATTTATTTGTGAATTATTTTCTTTCGATTTGATCAGCATTAATTTGAACGAAATATATGAAATCCTAATTACTGCCAGAATCAGACGAATTAGAATTAATAAATTTAAAAGTGTAATAATGAAAATATTAAAACTGCTTTCTTGTCAACACAGTCAATAGATATTTCATATCTTTACCATTTATGTTACAATTTTAAGAAGTCACAACCCTATAAAAATGAAATGTGTTAAATTTGTTGTTCATGTGTAATATGTGTAATAAATGTCTAAAAAAGCACCATTTTGTTTAACACATTTCGTTTTTATAGGGCAAAGATGATAAACGATAAATATCAACAAAATTTTTATGTAAAATCACTTTAATAAATACTTTTACAAAAGAATATATAGAAAGTAAGTAACGGAAATTGACAAAGTAACGTAAAGTCACATGATCTATTACGTTACTCCATATGATCGCGTCATGTTTATTTATTTATCGAATCTCGTTTTCAGTATAGTTTCGTTTCTTACTCATTTTTTTATTTTTTTTATTTTGTTTCTGTTTCATATTTCGTTTTTCACTAATTTTATTTCATTTTTTATTTAGTTATTTTAGTTCTTTCAGTTCTAAAAATAATAAAAGTATGTTTTTTATTTTTTATTTATTTTTTTTTATTTCGTTTTTATCTTATTTACTAACTTCATTTTTTTTTACTTTTATGGTTTATTTCTTACTTGGTTTCCTATCATTACCCAACCTCTTATCATGAACATTTTTTTATTTTTTGTCCCTCAGTCCCTCATCATTCTTCACCTCATATTACTTCTCATTATTCGTCTCCCATTATTTTTATTACAGTACATCTTTTCATTTCCCATTATTTCTTTTTCTCTCCTGTTTTTTTACTACCCATCATTTCTTTTTGTCTCTCATCACTTCCTTCGTCTCCCATCATTTCTTTTTGTCCCTCATCACTTCTTTTCGTCTCTCATCACTCTTTTTCATCTCCCATCATGTCCTATTTCTCCTTTTTGTTTCCTATCACTTCTCATTACTTTTTTTTTACTCCCTTTCTTCTTCTATTACTTTCCATTACTTCATTGTTATTTCATTTTTTTATTAGCATTTTTCTCCTTGATCATTGTAATTTATTTATCTTTTTTATTTATTGTTTATTTTTTTTTTATTTGTATCACTACATTAAAAGTATGTGACTTAAATTTAATATTTGCAAATAAAATTTCATTAAATAAATCGATTATTTTGAATAAATGTATTTGCAAAAAAATTTTTAAAAATATCTTCGCAATAAATTCTAAGTTTAACCGATTTTTAAATTTACATTTACCTTACATTCTGTACCTTATATAAGGGGAGTAACGTAAAGTAAGTATAATTGACTTTACGTTCCGTGCCTTATATAATGGAAGTAACGTAAATTGACCTAAAACAGTAATTTTACGTTACTTACTTAGCCAATTTCTATTACTTACTTACTACCTGCTGTAGTAGCATGGTATTACAAAAAAGTATTATTTATTAAAGCTGCGAAACATTTTCTTCTTTACAGAAACTTCAAGATCGTAGCGATGGCTTAATGCGCAGTAACTGCATATATGTAATTTCTTTACGATTACATAATGTGGTCACTATGTATTTATAACGCAGTTACTGCGCATTAAGCCATCACTACGATCTTGAAGTTTCTGTAAAGTTTCTGTATATTAATTTTATGGATTAAAAGTTTTCTTATGCAAATTCGATCTTAATAGATAAATTATCAGTAATATAATGAACATTTTATTCATTAGGAACAAAATTAAATTATATTTTAATTTTAAAAAGTTTTTATTTAATAAATAAAAGATGAATGAATAAATACATATAAGTTAATAAGGCTAGTATAATTTAAAATTTTATCTATCATTATTTCTATTCCTACACATATTGCATGGCTTTATAAAAATTGTAATTCACTAATTATTGAAAAGCAAAAACAAGACCGCATTTTATAAAATTTAAAATGTTACCTTTCAACTGAAGATTAATGATAATTAAAATATTAAACTATAATGGCGAAAAAAATATAAAATATAAAGATTTAATAACTAATATAGCAAATGGTAAAATTTTTTCTTTGCCTTTAGATTTGCTATCCTGGTCTAAAAAATGGACAAATAAAATAAGTATATTATACAGTAGTCTTATTTTTTTTATCTATAGTATCTAAGGAATAATATTCACCATCTTTATTAGTATTCAATTGAGAAATATCAAATTGTAGTGTTTCTATTTAATGGAAGGAAATAAGTGATTTCGTTTTAAATAATTATCTGGATATTTTTTATTAATCAATACCTGAAGAATTCATACTAATCATATTATTATTTTTTTCGTAAGAATCATCAGAATTATCTTGTTTAGGAAAATTATTATTATCAATTTTTAATTTATTATACTTTACTGAAACCCGCATATTTGAAGTGAAGCAGTTGTATAGTTGTTACCTATTGGTAACCAATAGGCATCAGGTAAGCAACTGCTTCGCTTCATATTTTTTAATTTATTGTACTATGACATTAATAGGCAACAACTTAGCAATGGCTTGGTGAGATTATCGATTAGCAAAATTTTGTAAAATTCGTATTTATTATATTTATTTAAAATTGCCTAAAAAAGTCACAATATTGCTGCACAGCTCCAACGAATTAAAATGTAACACGATACAGATCTTTTTTTTTGAAAAAAAATTTAACTTTGATAATTACAAAAATCAACTATAACATAGACGTATACACATCTTCTCATTAAAGTATCTATCTATCTAATTTATCTTCTAAGGGGACTGCCAGAAATGACGTCATTTCCTAAGGGGTTAAGACCATGATGATGTTACACATCTTCCATTTTTAGACACTATTAGTTAATATAATTCTAGCCAGAATTATGTTTTAATTTTACATTTCCTAAAATGAATGAAGGGGGGGGGGTCAAAATCCTAAAATTTAAATTACGTCATTTCTGGCCATTCCCTAAAAGACATGTAAATCTATTATATGTCCATAAATCCAAATCATCTAACATTAACCATTTCTAGATGATAATACCCAATCCATCTGTTGCACACGTCTCTACTAAACCTGTCTTTTATTTTTACATGATCCATAACTCAAAATTCTTGTACAATTATACTTTTCATTTTTTTTTTGTAATTCCATACTGTTTTCCCATTTATTTATTGCATCACATCATGGTATCCATATATACATTTTCACAAATTCCTTGATATCTTTAACAAAGTTGATGATGCCCTCTTTGTATCATTTGTCTTGAGATCTACCCAGTAAGCGGTTGATAGCTTCATGAAAAATTCGTATATTAAATATCAAACATATCTGGAGTCAGTATATTGTACGCTGTATGATCTGCCATAATCATCTGTACTGACGATCTCCACTCCATATCTATATCCTGAATATTCATTCTCAATTATCTATTCATGTCTAACGTCAATAACTTGATTATATTTTTTCATGAATTCTCTTGGACTTTCTCACACCATTTCCAATACACCATATATTCCCATCGATATTAATATAAACTCATCCTTTTACACGATGCAGATCTACTAACGAATTTGTCATATAAATGTAATGTGTCTCCAGCAAATTAAAATGTAACACGATGCTAGAAAAAATTCCACTAAATGTAATGATATAATGTGAAAAAAAAAAAAAATACATAAATATTCGTAATATATTATTCCCTCACTCTCCTTTCTTCCAATTTCTCTCTTCATTACTTCAACTTTTTTTTCTTTTGTCACGTTGCGCGTACTATCAGAACATTTTCGTTTCAATATTTCTACATTATTACAATTTGCTGATTAGTAATATATTTTTAGGTAGTGTGCATAAAAAAATGTATAAGAATTATGTTATTTACATCTATGTATTCACTTGTATTTGCTTGTATTTGCCAATGTTCGGCGTGTGTTCAGTACAAATTTTCATATTTTCAATTTTATTCATATCTAAAAAATGACAAAAATAGTTTTTATATAAAAGTTATGCATGAATTACTTCAAGTTTGCATAATTTTTTGTATGTGTTCACGGGTTTCACAGTTTTTCACGGTGTGTTCGGTGTGTTCGGTATTAAATGGTCAAAATTTCAGATTGTTTTATATGAGCCGCCATACTGATCAAAAGTCTGGGGTTAAACCCTAGATCAAACCCCGGATTTATCTGGGATGAAAATGTATAAATCCATATTTTATCCCAGATTTTCCTATATTTCATCCCGGATTTTCCTATGCTTTACCCTGGATCTGATCCATATTTTATCCCGGATTAATTCCTTAAATTTCACCAAAAATTACATCACACCCAATTATCAAACCCTAGATTAAATCCATATTTTATCCCGGATTTAATCTATATTTTATCTCAGATTATATTTTATCCTTAGACTATATCACAGAAGTTTCTAAGTCATGTAATCAGAATTTCTTTGTTTATAAGATCATTTTAGAAACTTCTCATATAACTTTAAAATAAAAAAATTTCTATTGAAGTTTACATGATCATTAATTGATTTCGTAATGTTGGATTTAGATAAAATCAAATATAGATAAATCAAATCTGGGATAAAATATAGATTAAATCCGGGATAAAATATGGATTAATCCAGGGTTTGATAATTGGGTGTGATGTAATTTTGGTGAAATTTAAGGAATTAATCCGGGATAAAATATGGATCAGATCCGGGATAAAATATAGATCAGATCCGGGGTAAAGCATAGGAAAATCCGGGATGAAATATAGGAAAATCTGGGATAAAATATGGATTTATCCATTTTCATCCCAGATAAATCCGGGGTTTGATCTAGGGTTTAACCCCAGACTTTTGATC
>QZLH01000655.1:0-32516 GCA_003833135.1 Oehlia diaphana
TCAATATCTTCTATTAGGTTAATCTATTGTACACAAATCGGCAATTGTATATCGATATAAATCGGCACATAATATCAGAAATCGACATGTACACAAATGTACTATGTTCATATCGGATCGTTATATATCATCGGAAATCATGTGAGCAAGATTTCGCGTAACATTAGCAATAGATTCAGCAAATTCTTTTTTAGTTCCATGATAAGAAACTGGCCATTCATGAGGACTGTCACCAACACAATCCAACCATGTATTATCGTTCCCATACTTTCTAATATTGAGTGCAATTCTCATCCCACCCATAAGGTTGTTTGTACAATTCCTTTCCATGAATAAAAGTTATTCCGTTATCTTTTAAATATGTGAAGTCATAATTACATGATGGATCTAATATATCACTTTTAATAACATAGAAATCAGAACCTCCAATAACTCGAGATAGTACTTTTATTGTATGACCATTTTAGATTTCGTAAGATGCTAGAGTTCTGATCATCTGATTGCTTACAACTAAATATAAGCTGTGTCATTTCAATATTATAATCAAACATTGCACAAATAGCTTTTTTTGAACTCAAGGACAGTGATACTTGGATCAACAAACATTGATTGACTATCCACAATGTGAGATTCGAGAGATATGACAAAAATTAGGATTTTTTCGCTAATATCATGAGTAGTCATATTTTCAGGAGGAAATTCTAATTCTTCTTTATTAATACGTGTTAAAGAATGGTATCAAGGTCTAAAATTTGAGATGGATCAATTTTTAAACCATTTGTTATGCACTCATCATACGTTTTTACTGGACTTTCAATTATAGATGAAATCGCCGAAGCAACCAGTTGTAATTAAAACATTTTTAATTTTTTCCCAAAATTTAAAATTTTTTTTTTTATTTGGTAGTATTTTCAAATCACTTTTTATTTTTTTCCTATTTTTACACGTCTTATTTCCTTTTTATAACTTTTGTTCGTAATTATATTGACAAATTTGACGTAATGATCTAATCTTGAAGAATTGATATATTGCAATTATTTCATAAATTGTAAACTCCGTTTGACGTAATTTATCGTTGAATTTGACGTAATTAATTAGTGAAGTAAAAGCTTTTGCTTTTTTAGTGCGAAAAAAAATGCACTAAATACGTGAACTATGTGAAATATGACGTAATAAAAATTTATCAGCCGAATTTATGCGTGTATTTCGTGCATATAATAATAAAAAGTAAGCTATATTTTTCTTTTCATTAGTATGTTTATGAATTTTAATGATCAAAAAGAATTTTCATAAGTTAAATAAGAGATATTACAGAAATCTCAGATTATTTTGTATCAAATTTCACATGGTTTACATAATTTTGAAACTCGCGATAAATGGCTTAATGAGAAAAAACACTTTTTCCCCGCAACAGACTATTTTATTTGGAGCTCTTGTGCAACCTTATTCTTGAGGGTATTCATAATACCGTTAGAAAGATAGTATATTACACGAAAAGTTGGATAAACTCAATCAAGCTAATAGAAGGTCCGTAATTTTACCCGACCGTTAAAAATTACCTTTTTCATCTTCTGCTTTTCTGCTAGAGCAAACTCGTTTGAATATTCATTAAGTTCAATAAAACTAAATGACGTTCTTATATCTTTTGTTTCTTGTCTGAGATTCATCTTGCTATTAATAATTCATTTGGTATCAACGGAAACTAAAAGAGTTCTTGCAATTATTATTTTCATTTGGATAGGATCACCCTGATTGGATCGTAAAATTATTATCTCATTATTTGACAATTTATTTATAGCAATGAATCTGATAATATTTTTACGTGTAATATTCTCTCTTTTTTTTAAAAAAAAACTTGTAAATATAAATACTCATGCAAAAAAAAATACTGATAAAATGACATTACTTTGAAGCTGAAGTAACCAAAAGCGCTCGATTGCTCAAACTGTTACTTAAAACTGAGTAATGTTATCATTCACGTTAAAGAGGAACCTGATTTTAAGGAATTCCATTATGCACTCAAATATCTTTGCTGAAGAGGCGCCTCAAGCTTTTAATGCAATTCTTAAGTAATTTATTATTATCAGAGAAGAAAATTATCTGATAAAAAAATCGTTCATTTATTCATTTATTTTTAGGTACTGTACTTTTATATAGGCCATGTTGATATCAAAAATAAACGCAATTGAACTTTGAATATTGCAATCGCCTCAGATGAATTAAATTTGAAAATTTGAAAGATTTTTCAAATATTTTTTTAAAAAAAAAGATCGGGGCTCTTCAAATTATTTTTCATCACTAATCTCTTCGATCATTTTGATCAATTATTTATATACACTTGTTATATTATTAACATAAATCTCTATATAAATATATACTGTATAATACTCTTTAGATTTGCATAACATTTTACATAATTTTATATTGTTCATGGTCCTTACGGGCTGTGAAGATTTTTACGTACTTCTATATAATATGCTATATATTTATTATATAAATATAATTTCCTGATGATTATTCACATCAGTATCCTACATCATAAATTGAAAATAACAAACTTTTAGTATAAAATTTTCAATTTAAAACTTTTAAGCTATTTCTTCGACTTATCAATTTAAGAAGTTGTCATTTGAAATGTTCAATTAAATAAGGTGTTGGGCAAATAAAATTACATACAGATTACATTCTGAAAAATTCTTCGCTCTTTGTAAGATTTATATCGTTATTGTAAAAATAATTTGCATTGAATAATAATTCACAAGAAACTAATTATTTGTGACTTTCTTAATAGGGTTAATTTCTCAAATTTTTTTTTTAAATCAAATGTAAATTATAAAGAAAATGATTAATAAGTTACTAGGACATAAAAGATACAATATCGTAATTAAATTTATTACATTAATTTTACAGATACAATAAAAAAAAAGATTTCTTATCTATAATATTTCAATAAGTTATTTTATACAATGAATAATATTTACATAGAGAATTTAGAAACAAATTTAAAGTAAAACAATTAGTATGATTCATATTTCATGCAATGCATCGGTCATAATTCATCAAAGAATTATCATAAGGATAATATATTAAAATACTAAAATATTAGTATTCCAGCTAAATTTTTATAGTATTCATGATATTACGCTAACAAATTATGTTAATTAGTATGTTAAATAAAATTCTTAATTCGTTCTAGAGTATTAACATGTTTATTTATATACATGCATAATAATACAGTTATTGATGGAAGGTAACATATCAGTCACTCTTAAGGAGTAACCGATGTTCTTACCCTCATAATTTATAATTTATTTGTTAATAATAAATTATTGATAAGATATGTTAAAGCTTTCAATTTCTTCAATAGTATAAACTGTATCAGTCTTTAAATTATTTTCATAATTATTGCTATAATTATTAGCATGTAAACTTGCATTGCCCATAGTTAATGAACCCCAACCAAAATTAAATCCATTATGATCACTATCCAATATGGCTTGAGATTTGTCTACTACCCGACTTATTTTCATATGTCGAGTATCTTCACTATCTTCAAATGAGAAAATAAAATTATCTGATGAATTGTAAAATCGATGATGATTACTACCATCAGTAGTAAAATCATTTCCTAATGAACAAAACCCAATAGAACTATAACCACCAAAAACTTTATTTGTTTCTTTTACTTTAATTAAAACTAAACTTTCTACTCGTCCATTACATTTTTTTCTAAATGACTCACTACTAATTCCATCACAACTACCACGATAAATAAGTTTAAACCTATATGATTGATCATTTCTAGTACGAATATACATAGTATCTTTTTTATCAATCCAATTAACTATTATTTTTGCAAGTATTGGTTTGATGATTTCAAATGGATAACCAGTTCTAGGTGGTAAAATTGTGGTTTTAGGTAAGGCATCTTTACAATAACATTCTTCGATTTCTTCATAAATATGATTAGGAATAATAGTTCTATAAGGACAGACTTTGTCAAAAAAATCTGCATGAGGAATCTCCGTAAATCGAATTAGAGGAATAAATTGATTTAAAGTTTTCTTTAATTCTTTATAATCCTTATTATTCCATTTCGCTCTATTACTACTCTCATTCCCAAGACCAGAAGTTTGTTCAACACCCCATTTAATTAAATAATCCCAAATGATAACTTCTTTAATTTGTAAGTCGTCTCTTTCAAGCAAGTCAAAAAGTATTTCCTTATTTATTGAAGGAAAGATTTTTGAAGAAAAAAATGGTAGAGGATTTTCGCAGATAGATTCAAGACAATAATCTTGTAATTTCTTGCAATTATTAAGTCTAAACACAACATTAAGAACAAGAACAAAATTTTCATGAACCCATTTGGTTTGTTTTTCGATTAAATAATCTCGAACATGTCTAAATAATTCTTCAAGAAGTAATTCATCAGATGCAATTAGCAAACCAAGAATATTTTCACCTGATTGTTTAGTTAAATCAAGTTCACCAGTGTAAATATATCTAATTAAAAATTATATATATTTAGAATACATTAATAAACTTAAATTTCAAATTTTATAAATAAAAAAAAAAAATAAATATTCCTCACTTCAAAATCATATAAAAAACAGTTGGAGTAATATTTGATTTTCTAAATATAATCATATTATCCTTCTTTGTAATCCAATTTGTAGAAAGAGCACTTTTGAAATAAGGAGAGCGAGCACGTAAAATAACTGAATGTGCACGAAATTCTTTTATATTTTGGTTTTCACCAACTTGAATAATGACATTGTAATCATCTGCATCATCTAATATTAAGGAAAGATCTTTTGAGAAACTAAGATGAAAATTTGTTGACATTTTTTTTTTTAAAAATTTTTTTTTTTTAAAAAAAATGCGAAGTTATTATTTAGGTTCATTAATATAGGAATAATCATGTGCATCGATGGCTTTAAAATTTGCAACGTTGCACAATGAAGTAACCGCATTTATCCCATTATCCCATGGTTCCTAGTTAAAATTTGTGATTTTTTCGATATTCTCACGCCAGACTCACGGGTGATGTTTAATTAAAAAGATGGATAAAAAAGCCTATCACTCTGATCTATCATTATTAGACTAATTTAATTAAATGATCTTTTGATCTTTTT
Source organism: Oehlia diaphana (assembly GCA_003833135.1). Classification (NCBI taxonomy): domain Eukaryota; kingdom Fungi; phylum Glomeromycota; class Glomeromycetes; order Glomerales; family Glomeraceae; genus Oehlia; species Oehlia diaphana. The sequence goes on from QZLH01000655.1 coordinate 5,139, forward strand.
TGTTTAAAATCGAGCCTCAGCCACAATAATTGTTGCACAAATTATTTTGTTTCGAATTGTTTTATACTTCTATTTAAATAATAATTTTAACAATATAATAAACCAACATAATTAATGAAAAAAAAAATTATAAGTTCGCGTACAATAGACGCAGTGAAATTACTCACATGAATCTCGTCACATGCAACGGTACAGCAAATGTCTGGCGCAGTATCTTAAATATCAAGAGCATTTTTACGTGCCGAATCCATAAATTTTACGCAGTATCGTTCCAGCGATATGTTAAAATTTTTTATAAAGTTGTTTTTGAGATTTTTGATACTCATTCGTTTTTCAATTCATTACTAATTTTCCGTATGCTTTTAGGAGTTTTGCCGCTTTGTAGGTTTAGTGGTAGAAATTTACTGCAGAAAGCAAGTGTACATTGGAAGAAATTTCTGCATTGTCAGTTAGATTCTAGACTAAAATCGTCACAATAAAAATCAAAAAAAAAAAAAGATTTAATAAAAAACGTTTTATAATTAGTTTTTGAATCTCGAATCGAAAACTAACCTAGATCCAAGTCGTAGCCAAAATCCTACAAAATAAAAATAAAAATAGTAGTACAGCATTTTCTTAAAAGTGTTTTTGAAAGTTTTCCAAAAACTTACCCAGGTTCCAAAGCTATAAGGTCTTAAAGGAACCTTTAATGTCCAACACCTTCGACTTAAGAATCATGTATTATGGTCTCTCTTCCGGGATTTAATAATCTCCAAATCCATTTCTGTATAATATTTAAATTCAAAGCTCATGATCATGATCCTTTGAATAACCGTACGGATGGCTTAGCAAATCATCACTTTGATGATACCAGATTCCTACTTTCTTAAAAAAATTGGTTTTCAAAACTATTTTCGGAATCTCCGCTCTTCTAAAAAAAATAAAAATAAGTTTTGAAACGAAACCTTGCTTAGGACTTTAGTAGGATTTGTGGTGCTGTCATTGCTTATCAAACTAATCAACGGATCAAATTATTCGTTATTTTCATGCAACTATCAAGCTTCGAAATGGTGCCCTACAAACAAAAAAAAATAAACAAATAAAATAAAATAAATCTAAAAAAAAAATAAACAAGAAAATGAAACGCTGGTGAACATTTTGTAATAAAAAACTACTCACTGAAGAGATTCAAAATATATGCCTGTCGATTCAACCATAAATCACTTAACACGAGCAGGAATGCAGGATGGTTTCTTCCCATCGAAATATCTTCTAAAACAATAGAATAGATTGAAGAATCTATGAAATGAATATCGACCATAGCCTCAGTTTCAAACCTGCTGGTACAACAAGAAAAAAGATCACCTGTTCTCGCAAATTTTTTCAGTTCATGGAAGTGCAGTGCTTCGACCCGTATCCGGGTTGACCCGGATTGATCCATTATTTTTTTTTTTTCAGATATCCAGATTTTACGGGCCATTTCTGTTCATTTTTGTTTCTTTTCATCTCTTTTATTTACGTTTCGTTTCCTTCATCCCTTTGTTGTTTTTATTCCCTTTACTTCTTTCATTGTTTTTTATTCCCGCTTCATTTCTTTCATTATTTTTTATTCCCCTTCATTTCTTTCACATTGCTTTTTATTCCCTTTTGCTCCTTTTCATTCCCTTTTAATTTTTTCATTAATTTTATTTCCCTTTCGTTCCTTTTCATTTTTCTTTTGTTTTATTATTGATTTTTGTTCCCTTTCATTTCCCCCTCGTTTCTCGCATGGTTTTTTATTCCCTTTTATTTCTTTCATTGTTTTTTTTTATCCCTCTTTGTTCCCCTTTATTCCCCCTTCGTTTTTCTTGTTAAACTTCGATTCTTTTGTTCCTTTTACCATTCTTCATTTTTTTTCATTTCCTTAAGATTATCTTCGTTTTCCTTCATCCTCTTTCATTCATCTTTCGTTTCCCTATATCATTTTCACTTATTCATTCATCTTTTACGTCTCTTTTGTTCATCTTTCATGTTTTGTTTATCTTTCATCGTTTTTGTACATCTTTCGTTACTTTACATCACTTTTCGTTTACTCAACACTTTTACTTATAAAAAAGATTTGATTCATCAAGAATTACATATTTGTAATATGTTAAAAGTTTTAATATGTAAACCTGCAGATTATGATACATCAGAAAATAATAAAAAAACAATATAAATGATGTTTCATCTTATATTTCTCCTATTGCTCATGACATTTAAGAGGACAAAATTATACAAAAGCTGCTGATATTTATAATTTTGGTATAATTATGTATGAAGTAATTTCTGAATTACCTCCATATTATAATATAAACCATAATGAAAATTTAGCAATAAAAATTTTTCAAGTACATAGACCAATTTTTAATATTAAATGTGCCCCAAAATTCAAATTAATTGTGCGTTTAATTAGATATGATTTTATCATATATTTAACCTATGCACTCCTTTTGTGCTATACATTATGTAAGATTGCTACCATATTGCAAGGCTTTATAAAAGAAGTTCGTTTTACCAATAAAAAAATAATTCTGCCCAACTGCGGTACTGCGGTTAATATCAACTGATGGTCAAGCTTTTTTGTTTGGTGATACTAGCGCCTAGCGACAATATTCGGAGGAAAAAATCCGAATAAATACTTAAAAGGGTTATTTTTTTGTTACTCATCAGTACATAATAAAATTTTTACAAACTTTGAATCATTTTTTTTAACTTTTCTGTCTATTATTATTATTCAATATGTCTGATAATAATAATAAAATGCAAGATACCAAAAATATAAATGAATGGATTAATCAGATTGAAGAAGAAAAAATCATTACAAAAAAAGATATTACAGAAAATAATACTCAATTTTCAAACAAACAAGAACTTCATGAGATTTCTTTAAAGACAAATAATTTAGAATTACAAGAAGAATTATTTCAAATTATTCAATATTTTGATAAAATAAATATAAAAGAAATTGATCCTATAACAGTATCAAATGAAAAAGAAAAACTTTTATTTAAAAAAGGTTTTGACATAATAGTTGATAAAACGAATGATTTAATTTTTAGATTATTAAGTAAAGGAATTGAATGGAAGTTATTAGAAGAGCTAGTTATTGATTACTTTAATAATCATAATATTAATTTACAAGAAATTTATAATTGGTCATCATATAATCAAAATAGTTCAAATTCCATTTTTTTACTTGGGTATTTTAATAACAGAGGAATTGTAACAAGTGTGAATACTGAAAAAGCATTTAATTTATTTATTAAAGCATCAGAAAAAGATCATATACTTGCACAATATTTTGTTGGGAATTGTTATGAATTTGGTAATGGAACTACAAAAAATAAAAAATTAGCTTTTGTATATTTTGAAAAATCGGCTAATAAAAATTTCTCTTTTGCGACAATCGAAAATTGGTTATTTTTATAAAAATGGATTAGGTATTACACAAAATTTTGAAAAAGCCTTTTATTGGTATGAAAAGGCTGCAAATAATGGAAATATAATGGCTGTATATAATCTTGGCCTTTGTTATAAAAGTGGAGTGGGTGTTAATATGGATTGTAATAGAGCCTTTAAATTGTTTAAGCAATCAGCTGAAGGAGGATGTTTACGTGGAATAACAAAGTTAGGAGTTTGTTATGAAATTGGTGTTGGAACTAAAATTGATAAACAAAAAGCGTTTGAATTATACCAAAAATCAGCAAATTTAGGAGACTCAGTAGCACAATATAATCTTGGTAATATGTATGAGTTTGGAAAAGGAATTACAAAAGATATAAACAAAGCAATTTATTGGTATGGAAAATGTGCTGAACAAGGTGATCAAAATGCAAAAACTAGATTAGTATTCCTTCAACATTATCAATAATTTAAAATAAATTCTGTCTCAGTCTAACCTTATGAAATAAACTTATATATGAAAGTAGTATTAAGGTAATACTTTTGTATCTAAAAACAAAAGATTTATTTAGAGAAATATTTTTTAAATAAAATATAAGAATATAATTTTTATTGACACAATGAGATTTTTTATTTATTTATGAGTTATGCTCAAAGAAATATTACGATATAGTAAACTTATGCATAAGTATCAATGAATACTTGCATATACATATATCACCTATAACATACTTTTGTCATAAAATAAATTTGAGTGGTTATAGTACATTTTGCTAAAATCTTTATCGCCGAAACCCATCTGTAACCAATTCACCGAAGGGATGTTTTGCCGAAGGGATATTTCGTCGAAAGAACGTTTCACTGAAAGTGCATTTTATCGAATCCATTTCACCGATCGTCTATCTCGCCGAATTCCATTTCGCTGAATTAACATTTTTAGAAAAAATATTCATCGCGCAATGAAAATAAAAATAAGTCCGGTGAGACCAGTCTTTCTCTTATTATATTACTAGTTTAGGTTACGCGATAAAGAAAGAGGTAAAAAGTAAGAAAAATAAAATTAGGCCACATAAACTTAATTTTTCTGTTTTCATATCCCGGCCAGGTTAGTTTTTTTAAATCAAAAAAAAAAAAAAAAAAATATTATACCGGGTAAGATTTAAAAGTTAAAAAAATTTTTTTTTACATATAAAATTATTTGAAAGCCGAGAGCCGGGTCGAGAAATTAAATTTGAATTATCTAAAATGTTAGATACTGCATAATCCTTCTGATGAATAATGAAGACTCACATTTTACGGTATATTCGTGGTTATAGAAGATTATATATTACTTCAAGGGTATCCTCTGGTTTATTATTTTGAATCAAATGTATCCACTAGGTACTTCAGTGGCTTAAATTTCAAACTTTCCCGTTGACAAGAAAATCCATGTTTAGCAACAAGATTAAAGTAATTTCTTAGTCTAATTAAAAATCGTCCATTTTAGTATCACAAAAATGTTTAATAAACATACCTTTAACATATATTACAGTTTCTGATAAAATAAAAAAAAATATTTTTAAGAATTTAAACGATCAAATAAAAGACAAAATTTTACTAGTATTTAATGGGCTGCCGATTAAATTTTAAATGATTTACTTTACAAGGCTCTATAAAAGAAATGCGTTGTAACCAATTAAAAAAAAATTCTATTTAACTGCGGTACTGCGGTTAATATCGACACAACTTTTTTGTTTGGTGACACTGGCTGACGCTGTGCGACAATATTCGGCGCATAAAGGGGGTTATTTTCGTTACAAAATAAAAATTGACCGTTCAATCCTATCGGTTTTAAAACTTTTCCCTTCCTGTTATTATTCAAATATGTCCGTTAATAAGAAAATGCAAGATACCGAAAGTACAAATGAATGGATTAATGAGGTTGAAGAAAAAAAAATCGTTATAAAAAATGATATAACAGTAAATACTCAATTCTCAAGCAAACAAGAACTTCATGAAAACTCTTTAAAGACAAATAATTTAGAATTACAAGAAGAATTATTTCAAATTATTCAATATTTTGACAAAATAAATATAAAAGAAATTGATCCTATAACAGTTTCAAATGAACAAGAGAAACTTTTACTTAAAAAAGGTTTTGACATAATAGTTGATGAAACAAATGATTTAATTTTTAGATTATCAAATAAAGGAATTGAATCGAAATTAATGAAGGAACAAGTTATTAAATATTTTAATAATTATAATATTAGTTCACAAGAAATTTATTATTGGTTATTAAGTAATCAAAATAGTTCAAATTCCATTTTTTTACTTGGATATTTTAATTATCAGGGAATTGAAACAAACAGAAATGATGTGAAAGCATTTAATTTATTTATTAATGCATTAGAAAAAAATCATATATTAGTACAAATTTATGTTGGTGATTGTTATAAAAATGGATATGGAACCATAAAAAATGAAAAATTAGCTTTTGAATATATTGAGAAAGTGGCTTATAAAAATTTTGCAAATGGACAAGTAAGAATTGGTTATTTTTATAAAAATGGTATTGGTATTAAAAAGGATTTAAAAAAGGCTTTTTATTGGTATGAAAAAGCTGCAAATAATGGAAATACAATAGCTGTATGTAGTCTTGGTCTTTTTTATAAAGAAGGAATGGGTGTTAAAAAAGATGATAATAAAGCTTTTGAATTATTTAAGCAATCATCTGAAGAACAATTTCCAGATGGAATAATGATGTTAGGATGTTGTTATGAAAATGGCATTGGAACTGAAATTGATACGCAAAAAGCATTTGAATTATTTCAAAAATCAGCAAATTTAGGAAGTATGGTAGCACGATATAATCTTGGTATTATATATGAATATGGAAAAGGAATTACAAAAGATATAGACAAAGCAATTTATTGGTATAAAAAATCGTCCGAACAAGGATATAAAAATGCACAATATAGATTAGATAAACTCCAAAAACAACAAAATCAATTAAATTGTTGAATTTTTTTTTTCGAATTAATATAGTCCTCCGAAGTATACAAATATGCGTATTCAAATAAGTGTCTTGTTAAATTTTAATATATATATATATGTTGTGTCTTAACAGTTAAGTGTCGGTTTGTGTCAGTTGATAGCTGATGTTCGTTAGATTGATTAAATTTTCCAGTCTTTATTATTAAATAAATTTATTTATCGTATTAAAAATATGTAATCCGATTGATTAGACTCAAACTCGTGGGAAGCATTTTCGTTCAAAATTATTTAGGAATTAAAATTTTATAATATATAATTTCACATAAAATCAAATAAGTATAAAATTTTCATAATATGAATAATTCATTGTATAAAAAATAATCTTATTAATAAAAAAATGTTTACTACAGGTGACGCGCGTCAATTATCAACAAGGTTGTTATATAAATTATTATAACTGCAGTGACGTTATTGACGTAGTCATCCTAAAACTATGAAATTCATAAAAGATTTGAAATTATTTTTTCGGAAAATTAATTTGACTTAAAATAATTTGATACTTATGAAATAATCGTATATATGAGAGAAAATGAAAAATAATAATGCCAAGTCAATACCGTTAAAAAAAAATTTAAAGCTTTATGCAAAAGAAATAATTTAAAACTCATCATATTTTCAGAAATTATATTTTATTTAGTATTACTAATAAAAAAAAAATAATTTTCTAATTTCTAATGAACGAACGAAAATATTTTTTTCTTATTTCTATAAGAAACGGAAAAAATACTTTTTTTCTAATAAAAAAATGATAAAAAAAAACACCTAATAAAAAAATAAAACAAAAATTTTTCTAATTTCCTTTAAAAAAATTTTTTCTCACAAAAAAAATCGCTTTGTTTTTTACTTTTTTTTATAATATCCAAGAAAAAGGTTAAAGAATATGAACATTTTTGCTAATTTTTCTTATCTTTATAAATATAAAATTCGATGATGTTAATTAAGTGTTAACCATTTCCAAGAAGTCTTTACAAGTTGTATATTTAGTAACTGAATAAAAAAAATATAATTTTAATAATTTGGATTAACCGGGACAATTGATTACCAAAAAAAATACTCCAAATTAATAAATTTTCACGTGATTTTTCTTGCTAAATTCGTGAGAATTTTTTCCTTTTGTACAATAAATATACTTATAATAAATATTATGCTTAGGGGCGAAGTCCCCTGACAAGTTTCATATTCCTCAAATAAAAATAAACAAAAAATTTCAAGAATTCAATTTAAGCTGAATTTTACACAGATTATCTAAATGATCAAATTAAGATATGGCTGTATCGGGTTGTTACGTCAATTGTTTTCGATCGGACAGCTGTTATAGTGACTTTTAAAATATAAGACTGAAACGTCATTTCGGTAAATTTTTAACGAACGCGTCGCATTAGGATTAATTTAATACAATCATGATTATTTATTGAGATTTTTGTTCTTTTTGTTTTCTTATTTATTCTTTTTTTTTTTAAAAAAAAAGGTAAGAAATTGGTTGGTTGGACGAACTGAAGCAACATTTTCATCATTTTACATTATTATTACCTTCTTTATTTTTTTAATTATTTTTTTCAATTTTTAACACGAATAAATGATTTGTAAGCAGGAACAAATTTGATTGTTTCTTTGACAATCTTCTTTAATCATAATTATTATACTAGAGATTTTTCATAAGTTTTTTTTTTTTTTGCGTTTTGTCATATTAATATTTCTTTTTTCTTAATTTATCAATTGTTGAATAAAAAGTTTGGCCCATAGTGACTTTTTAGATCATACACTTAAAAATTCGGTTTCGTAATGTTTTATCGTTATGGTATTCAAGTTTCGTTTTAAAAATTGCAAAATATCGTTATTTTCATATTGCTCAGATATTTTAAATGACAGAAAGCTTACTCTGATTTTCAAATTGATTTATTTCTGATTCAATATATTATGTAATTATCTATCATATCCCAAGAAATTCCATTCCTATCAAGTAAGGTTAAACAAATTGGTGAAACTTTAAAAACCATGATAGTTAAAGTTTATAAAATGATAAAAATTAAAGCAAATCGTTTAAGACTTTATTAAAACATTTTATAAATCTCAATAAGCAATAAATATCGTCAATAAAATTAATTTTAACTACACAAAAAATATACGGTCAGAATGTTTATACAGCATTACATTAAAATATCTGGATTTGTAGTAGTATAAAATAGTTTAAAAAAAAGTATAAAAATTTATACGATCATTTTAGTCCGTATATTAATGTTGTTATTACACGACCGTGCAGTAATATATAATTAAAAAACTCAAACCATTAAAATTAGAGACCATTAAATGATAATAGATATTACCCAATATACCATTAAATAAGAGATTTTCTTCCTCCTCATTTTTATTTACGTTATCACTTTGAATTATGCTACTTCCTTCACCATATAAAATATAATTAGATTATTTTCATTTTCTATTTGAATAACCATTTTTACAAGAAATTACATTAAAGAGGTGAGAAGAAAGAAACATAATTTTAGCTTGTCTTAAATGTTAGCTACTTCCGCATATTCTTGATGAATGAATACTCACATTTTACGACGTATTCATGGTTATAGAACGAAGGTAATTGTCCGGAGCGAAGCGAAGCCCTATATATTATGAAAAATAATCGATCACGTGAGTCCCTGTCACTCACATGACGTCATCCAATGAAATCGCAAAACTGAATTTTATCTTTTTTTTCGCTCCGGACTTAGAACGGTTTCCGTTCCCTAGTATTACTTCAAGAGTTTCTTCTAATTTATTGTGCGAACCAAAATATCTGCTTTATATTCCAGTGATGATTTAATATTAACTTATAGGTTTAAATTTCAAACCTTTCCGTTGACAAAAAATCCATATGACTGATTTAAAGCAATTTAAAAGTTCGTAGCATAATTAAGAATCTATCTAGTTAGTTGTTTTCTTTGAAATTACAAGAATGTTTAATAAACGCAAATGATAAAATTCATTAAATTATAAAATAAAACGAGAATTTAAAACTATCAAAAGAAAAGAAATAATTTTTACTATTTAATGGGCTGCTGATTGAATTTCAAATTTTTATCATACAATTTAAAAAAGATTGTTGCCTGAAATATTTATATTATAATATTTTCAAACTAGAAATTTAATTGCTGAAAAGTTTGTAGAACGAGCACCTCATCCTAAAAAATTCTGGCAATGGTCAGAATTAGCAGCTCCTATAATTTATAATTTCGACTAGCTGCTTAGTGGACGTTGAATAGTGCCATAGTGCCGGACGTAAGATAGTGTACAATATATATTAGAATATTAGAACATCAAGAGAAGATATAATTTATAATATATTTAATCTATATACTTTTTTGAGTTATGCATCATATGTATGCTACTCAATAAGGAAGTGCGTGTTACCGTTAAAAAAAAATATCTGTCTACTGCGGTACTGCGGTTAATTTCTTTTGGTAATACTATCGGCTATATTAATTTTCGCCTCTACTTCCATTGATTCTGGTTAGTGAACCGGGACCGAATGATCAACATCTAGAATTCTTTAATTTGTAATCATTTGTAATCAACTGGACCCATGTCTTCTGCCGTCATTACATGGAATCCGAGCTAATTTCACGTCGGATCCAATGGGAACCTGAGGGCGAAAATTAGTATAACCTGGTGATACTAGTTTGGTTAATATCACAACTTTTTTGTTTTGTGACACTAGTTGACGCTGTGCGACAATATTCGGAGTAAATATCCGCTTAAAGGGGGTTATTTTCGTTACAATAAAAATTGTCCGTTCAATCCTGACGGTTTTAAAACTTTTCCATTATTATTCAAATATGTCTGATAATAAGAAAATACAAGATACCGAAAATACAAATGAATGGATTAATTGGGTTGAAGAAAAAAAAATCGTTACAAAAAATGATATAACCGAAAATACTCAATTCTTAAACAAACAAGAATTTGACGAGACCTCTTTAAAGATAAATAATAATTCAGAACTACAAGAATTATCACAATATATTCAATATTTTGACAAAATAAATATAAAAGAAATTGATCCTATAAAAGTATCAATTGAACAAGAGAAACTTTTATATGAAAAAGGTTTTGAAATAATAGTTGACGAAGCGAATGATTTAATTTTTAAATTATTAAATAAAGGAATTGAATGGCAATTATTAGAAGAACAAGTTATTGATTATTTTAATAATCATAATATTAATTTACAAGAAATTTATAATTGGTCATTATATAATCAAAATATTTCAAATTCTATTTTTTTACTTGGATATTTTAATTATAGGGGAATTGAAACAAGTGTAAATACTGAAAGAGCGTTTAATTTATTTGTTAACGCGTCAGAAAAAGATCATATACTTGCACAATATTTTGCTGGAAATTGTTATGAATTTGGTAATGGAACTACAAAAAATGAAAAATTAGCTTTTGTATATTTTGAAAAATCGGCTAATAAAAATTTCTCTCTTGGACAATCAGAAATTGGATATTTTTATGAACATGGAATAAGTATTAAAAAAAATTTAAAAAAAGCTTTTTATTGGTATGAAAAAGCTGCAAATAATGGAAATATTTTAGCTATGCATAATTTAGGTAAATGTTATTTAAATGGAGATGGCGTTAAAAAAGATTGTTATAAAGCTTTTGAATTATTTAAGAAATCAGCTGAAGGAAGTAATTCAAGGGGAATAACAATGTTAGGATATTGTTATGAAACCGGTATTGGAACTGAAATTGATAAACAAAGAGCGTTTGAATTATACCAAAAATCAGCAAATTTAGGAGAAATGGTGGCAAGATATAATCTTGGTATTATGTATGAGTTTGGAAAAGGAATTACAAAAGATATAGACAGGGCAATTTATTGGTATAAAAAATCTGCCAAACGAGGATGTAAACATGCACAAAATAGATTAGAAATACTTCAAAAAAATTAATAATTTATTATACAATCTGTCTTTATTGACACTAAGTACTACCTTATGAAATAATCGTATATATGAAAGTAAGAATCATGAAAGACAATAGTATAGTATTAATACTTTTATATCTAAAAACAAAAGATTTATTTAAATTGAATTTTTTTTTAATATATAGTTTTTATTAACACAATAAGAATTTTTATTTGGCCATGTGCTCAAAGAAATTTTACGATTTAGTAAACTTAGAGGTGACATAGGTATATGCAGGTATTCATTGATATTTATATATAACATGTTTTAGCAATGAAAATAAATTTTAATGAATGCATTTATAAACTAACCTTCTCGTGGGGTAACAGCGTACATTTTGATATTTCTAATTCAATTTTCAATATTAATTATTATTGAAATAATTGAAGGAAATGCTCGGTTGATCTCTACGTAATAAATTGTTCGTGTAAAACTATAATTTTGTATTAAAAATTATTGCACAAATCAATTATCAAAAATAATCAAATCATTTTCAATTTTAAATGTAACATGTAGTTATTTATGAATATTTATTATTTGAATATTAAAAATAAAGAATCTTATATGATGTGACCTAATTTTTTAATAATAATAACTTTTCATTCTCTACTCATGAATTTTTGATTTATTTTATATATTTCACTACTCCTTGTCCTATTTCATCTGTCCATATGATACTGCAAGATTATATTGAGCTGCGATATTTCTTAAATTAGCAGCTTTATGATGTAATCTGAATCATTTTTATCTACTAGCACCAATTCCATTATTTAACTCCTAACATTGATGTTCCACCTGAATTGTCATCATCGGTTAGTTAATTGAATAATTTCATAAAAAGAATCTCTTAACCTTTTATTCATATACAGTACATGAAAGTAGGGATGGCAACGGTCGGTCATGGTCAGTTATCGGTCGGTCATAACCGGTCAAGAACCTTTGACTGACCGACCGACCGTTTGACCAACCGTTTGACCAACCATTTGACCAACCGGTCTGACCGACCGTTTAACCGATCCTGAAAACGTTTGCGAAATGTTTTTTTTTTATGAAATACTTAATAAAAAACATTCCCCCTCTAATAAATATTGTATCCCACAATACTCCTAAAATTAATTAACTATCCTAAATCGAATTGAACTTGGATCTCAATCAAATTTAATTCTTTTCTATCTACTACTTCTTTCCTTTAATTAATATTCTAGGTTCAAATCTTAACCTGTCTTGATATTTCTTTAACCATTTACCATTTTGCAGTATTTTTAAAATCTGTCCGTTCAATTCTTTCAATTGATAGGATCCATTTAATGATTTCTAATGGATTACATATGGTCCTTTCCATTTTTCTTGTAATTTTTCTCTCTCTCCAAGCTTCGTATAATAACACCTTTTCTCCTATTTCAAATTCTTCCTTTATTCTATACTTTTTATCATAATATCCCTTCTGTTTTACCTGTGCTTTCGTCAAATTTTTTTTGACCTTGAATCTTATCTTTGGTAGTTCTTCAATTAATGTTTTCACTCTTTCCATCATGGTTATTTTATTTTCATCTTTATCCAATGATATCCTTGCTTCTCTACCATAAGTTGCATAAAATGGTTGCATATTACTTGACTTATGCTTTTTCGTTCTGTATGTAAATAATACTGATGGTAAATTTCTATCCCATTCTTGTCCTCCTAATTTCGCTAGTGATTCACACAATGTTCAGTTAAATCTTTCCACCAAACCATTATCCTGTTATTAAAGTGTGTGCCACTGTCACTTATTATCTTTTTAGGACATCCATGTCTGCAAATTATGTCTTCCCATAAAAATTCTGTTACTTCATTAGCTGTTACTTCCTTTAATGCTCTAGCTTCTATCCATTTCGTGAAATAATCTATTACTACCACTATGTATCTATTACCTTTACTTGGGATGGCAACGGTCACGGTCATAACCGGTCATGACCAGTTATGACTGTGACCGATATTGGTCAGTCAAAGGCTTCTGACCGACTGTTTAACCAACCAGTTTGACCGACCATTTGACCGACCATTTAACCAATTATTTAGCCAAATAACACTTTTTTATGAACTTAATCAATAAAAAAAGTTAAATAATGTTTTTTTTTTGATTAAATTACACTTTTTAACATCTTTTTCTTGATTAAAATTCATTAAAAGAAAAAAGTTATTGGTTAAACGGTCAGTTAAACGGTTGGTTAAACAGTCAGAAAAATGGTCAGCCAAAATAGTCGGTCAGTCAAAGGTCCTTAACCGGTGTTACCCACGTCTGCCACCCATGGATAAACAAGTGTTTTATTTACTTTTCATTTTCATTATATTCTTCTTTTTATTACGCTTGGTTTAGATTTTTATTATTACATTATTTCTTCTTACAAACTGCGATAGTTCTCCTATATTTTATTATTATTTCATAAATTCCATTTTCTTTAATTTCAAACTCAAAGAGTTTCCCCATATTTTATTTATCTGGACTTATTATTATTAATCAACTCTCAGGCGAACCATGAGCATATTCAAAATAACTTTTAATAATTAATAATTTTATTTGAGTCAATGAACTGCAGAGTCCAAGACTGCGAAAGCCCTATTGAATCCCACACCTATTTATAATAATTTAATAAAAATTATTCTACTATTTCTAACTTTCTTTCAAAGATTCTACTAGAACTATAAGAAACTATTTCTATCTATTCTCTTGCTGCGCTATCTATTTCTTCTATTAATAAAACTATAAATAGAATTATTCTAAAAATAAAATGAACTAAAAATAAAACCATTCTAAAAATAAATAGTTATAAATAATATTGTGTAACTATATTCTATCATTTCTTCTAATTATTCTGGCTAAATATTATTCCTTCGGCTAAATATTTATCCATCGGTTAAATATTCATCCATATTTCTTTTGGTATTTCATTTATCCTTCGGTTAATTATTCTTCTGATCACGTGCGTGATTATCCTGACTTCAAGGGCTACACCAGTTATGACCGATCAATAACTGACCGTGACCGACCATTGCCATCTCTAATTTTTACCCATTTTGTTCAATGGTCCCACTATATCTATTACTATTATATCAAATAGTTCTCCTATTTTTATAGGATGTAATTCATTTTTACCACTTGGTTTTCCTCTTACTTGACAATTACAACACGTTGTCGGCTCCACCTGCCACGTGAAGATGTCAAAGTTAGTAAAATCTAGATATAATATGTTGATTGGTTGCTTGGTTTAGATTTGTTGTTAAGAACGAAGTGCGAGAGTTTTCCTTCATTAATAAATCTCTCCAGACTTCTTCATCCACTTCTTTAATTATTGCACTCTTAGGATTCTCCCCTATTTCATTAATACAGGTAACGTACATTCGGACTAATAGAACTATTATGTTCATGCCTTTCACATATACCTTTGGTTAGTAATTAATTGTCTACGCTGTCACCCACGTCTGCCACCCGTGGATAAACACTTCTCGTCACAGTTTCTCTCCTTTATTACTTTTATTCTTTATTACACTTGGTTTAGATTCTTATTTTAACTTCAAACTGCAATAGTTCTCCCATACGCTTTGTTATCTGGACTTATCATTTTAACAATTGAAATCATTGAAATCATTAATTATTAATCGTTGTTCATAGTGAAACCACTATGATAACTCTTTATTAATATTAATTTCATTCAATATTTATTATTCTTTATTATTGAGCTCCAAAAGTCCCCCTTTGACAAAAGTCAAAACTCAGCCTTTTTATACATTTTAATGTTTCACTAAAACTATTGTAATACTAAATTATTGTGATACTATAAACTATTTTCTTCATTTCCTCCAAAACTATTTCCTTTCTTCCTTCTAACATTATTTCCTTTATTCTTTCTAAAATTATGACTCATTATGATGTAATCCTTCCATCTGTTTCCATCTATTTCTATCTGATTACGCCCATCTTTGAGTAACTAAACTAAATATAACTATGCTAAATATAACTAAACTAAATATAAATAACTATAAATAACTAAACTATAAATAAATAATTATAAATAAATATTGTGTAACTATTTCGGTTAAATATTCTCCCATCGGTTAAATGTTTATCCATATTCCATTTGATCCTTTAGTCAAAATAATTAAAAGGGTTAAAATATTCAAAATATCAATTTTTATTTTTCTCAGTTCATAATCTGATTGCTTGACTATTAAGTCAAAAATGGGTCCTTTTTATAAAATTTAAAATGGCAATTGATGAATGAACTATGTAATACGAAACATTACATATATCCAGTTTATACTCATGTGATAGGAGTGTCTCATTATTTGTCTAATGATCGTCCTATCCTAATTTGTAAAATCTAATTTAATTGATCAACATTCTAAATTCTAAAATTCTTAATTGATGATCTGCAGTACTGTTAATGCTTATTCTAATTTACTGCGCCTCTATTATTAACTACTTAACCGATTTCTGTATACTAAAACGTTCTAACATACTCCTCAATATCCCTTCTCATATTTTTCCAATAATATTTTTCTCTTATCTTTTCATAGGTAGTGTTCATTCCAAAATGCCCTGATAATTCATTATCATGCATCATATACATTAATCCTTCAAACTCATATTTCCTGATTACTCTTAACCTCTTATCATCTTTTCTTCGATAGACTATCTCTTCTATAATTTCATATTTCTTTTCGTTCATGATATTTTCAATTATTCTATTATATTCATCTTTTTCTATTATTAATTTCAAATTTTCTATCTCATTATATACTTTTTCCCAACTTCTTTGATCATTTTTGATTTGATTTTTACTGCACTGTACTTTTTAGTATTAATATATATGTTTTGGTATTCTTTAAACATTTTAACCATATTCATATACTCTTTCTTTTTCAAGGTGTCATATGATGATTTGTGTCCTTCATTTCCTTTTCTAGTATCTCTATTTATATAATTTTCCCAACAGTTATCATTTTCTAAAAATATCACTATGGTGCTATCTATTAAATCTTTATACCTAAATATTTCTTTTTCCATTTCATGATTCCCCTTTGGTGTTATCAATCCTCTATCAAAACTTTTGGTCTTTTGTCCTTTCTAAATTTCCATTTAGTTTCCAATTTTAGAACTTTGAATTCTGGATCATCTCCTCTTCTTCTTTTAAAGGTATTAAACCTTACTTTTAATCCTTGTTTTTCCCATCTCTTTATCAATTTGGTTACTACATTAGTTTATCTACTCCATCCACTCCATCAATTATCACTATCGTTGGTCTTTTACTTTTTTCTACTGTTAATAACCTTGATAGTACGTCTGCATTCTTATTCTCTTTTCCAGGTCTATGTATAATCTCAAAATTGTACTGTTGTAACTCCATTACCCATCTGGCTCTTCTCCCTAATGCTACTTTTACATTCATTAGTTCTTTCAAAGCTGCATGGTCCATTATTACTTTGAATTTTCAATTAAACAGATATTTACGAAAGTGTTTTACTCCTCAAATTACTGCTAAGCATTCTAATTCAGTTATCAGATATCTTTTCTCAGCCCCTTGTAAACTTCTACTTGCATAAGCTATCACTATTTCTCGTCCTTTCTCATCTTTTTGGCTTAATATTGCTCCAATACCATCTTCTGAAGCGTCTGTTATCAATATATATTCTTTTTCATAATTAGGGTATTGTAATATTGAATATTTCGTTAATTTCTTCTTTAATGTATCGAACACTTCTTGTTGTTCTTTATCCCATATGAACTCTGTCTCTTTCTTCACTAAACTTGTTAGAGATTTAGCTATCTTTGAAAAATTCTCTACAAACTTCCTATAATAGGAACATAATCCTAAAAATGATCTTATTCCTCTTACTGTTTCTGGTTCTTTAATCCCCTTCACCTTTTCAATTTTCTTTTCGTCTGGTTTTAATCCACCATTTCTAACAATATGCCCTAAAAATTTGATATCTCTTTCCAAGAACTTACATTTCTTTAACTTTATGATCAGATTATGTTCTTGTAATCTTTTCAGTACCTTGTCTAAATGTTCATAATATCATCTATATATACCACTACAAAGCCGTCTATAAATTCTTCCAATATTTCATCCATTACCCTTTGGAATGTTGCTGGTGCATTCATTAATCCAAATGGCATTACGTTATACTTAAATAATCCTTTCGAATATATAAAAGCTGTTTTAGCTTTATCCTTCTCATCCATTTCTATTTGATGAAATCCTGCTGCTAGATCAATGCTTGAGAACCATTTTGCTCTCCTATATTTCTCTAATAATTCATCTATTCTTGGTAACGGGTAACTATCTGGTATAGTTACTTTATTCAATTGTCTATAGTCAATACAGAATCTATACTTTTCTGTTTTCTTTTTTGCTAATGTTACAGGTGAACTCCATGGGCTATTTGACTTTCTTATTTTACCTTGTTTTAATAGTTTATCCACTTCTTCTCTTATGACTTTTGACTTTTCTTCAGTTTCCTTATATCTCTTCTGTTTTA
This sequence comes from Oehlia diaphana, assembly GCA_003833135.1. Lineage (NCBI taxonomy): Eukaryota > Fungi > Glomeromycota > Glomeromycetes > Glomerales > Glomeraceae > Oehlia > Oehlia diaphana. Next base: position 23,060 of record QZLH01000655.1, read on the forward strand.
TCAGTTTCACCCCTTTTTCAATTTCTATCTTATGTTTCACTATTTTCATTCTTCCTTCTTTTTCTTCATCATATTCTAAAATATCTTAGTATTTTAATAACATTTTTATCATATTGTCTCTTTCATCATTATCCACTTTACCTATATTTAATTTTTCTAAAAATTTACCTTCTCTTGATTGCATCTTTTCAGTCTCTCTCTTTTCAGAGCCAAGATTTCCTATTTAAAAGTCTGGTATACTTTATATTTTGTTCTTTCATTATCACTTTCATATTCTTCTTCATTACTTGATGACTCATATTCTTCAAATTCTTCTGGATTCTTCTCATAACTTACTGGAATAATCACTGTTTCATTTTGTCCTTCAATCCTCATTTCCTTATTTTCAAAATCTATACTTACATTTAATTTCTTCCAAATATCATTTCCTAATATCAGATCCTCTTCACTTGAGTCAATTACTTCTACCTCTTGTTCAATTTCTAATTCATCTTCATATCTTATATTTATTTTTGCCTTTCCCAGTGCTTCTATCTTTTTTCCATTTGCTATAGCTAGTACATCTAAATTTACTTTTCCTTAATATAGGAATTCCCAATTTCCTTCATAACTTATCTGTTATCACACTTATCGCTGCTCTAGTATCAATGATTACACTAACTGTCTGATCTTCTACTTTCAAGTCTGCTCTCATTGCTATAGTTTTTCTATCATTTATCTTAATGGTTTCTACTGAGTATAGTCAATCCTTTTTATTTATTGTCTCAACCTACTATGGTATCTTTTATTCTCATTTACGAGTTGTCTAAACATTATGTTCGCTCTGGTATCCCTAACATCATTTACTATGTCGTAAGGTGGTATTTCATCAATTATTCTTGGTCCATATTCTCTTGGTTTACTTGGTACTCTTTTTGTAGTCTAAACCAATTTCTGTCTTCTCCTTGTTTCATTCCTGGATAATAATATGTTCCGTCTGATTTTCTCTTGCCTTTTACTGGCTTACCATTTTTTGTCATAGGTATTTTTAAAAACATTCTTGTTCCTTGTTCAATAGGTGGTTCTTCCATTTCTATATCTTCTATCTCATTATTTTCTTCTAATGATTTTCATCTTTGATTTTATTTTTCATCACTTCTTCGTTTTCTTTGCTCTTGCATAATATTGTCTTTAGTCCTTCTTTCTTCCTAGTTTGTACTGGATACATATCATATCTATCATTATAGTATAATTCATCATATCCTTCATATCTATCATCACAATCTTCGTATACCTGATCTTTATTATCCATATATTCATATTCGTCACACTCTTCTAATACATTTACTCTTCTATTATACCTTCGTCTCTCAGAACAATCCCTTGCATAGTGTCCCATCCTATTGCAATCATAATATGTTAGTCATTGCCTAATTCTAAGTTGATTTTGGTTTCTCAGTCTCCAGTTTTCTTCTATTAACTTTACCATCTTTGCTTCATCACTTACTCTTAATCTTGCAAAATCCCTTGTTAAATCATCAATGTCATACTTATCCTGATTCTTGATTACTTCTTTTGGTTTTACAACTGGTTCCTGTTCTTCTTCTTGCTTAAATTTCCCTTTTAAAGCGTCATAACCTCTTTCTGAAGCTTTAGCTAATTCTAATGCTCTTGCTAAATCCTCTAGGTTACCCATGATCACATCTTTAATATGATCAGCATTCAATTTCCTTATAAATATTCTTTTTTGATTTCCTGCAGCTAATGCTGCATTTCCTCCTGCTCTTTTTAGTAAATACTTGAACCTAATATAATATTTATCCACTATTTCTCCTTTCAATTGTTTTATCTTTTCTAGCTTTTCTAGCCATCGATGTTTAATCCTATTGCTCACATATTTTTCCATTATTTCATGCCTTAAACTTGTATTATCATTAGCTGCCCATCCTGTTATGGCCGCTCCTTCAGTTCTGTACCAATCTGACGCTCCTACCATTAATTGAGTTTTAGCTATTCTGTACCTTTGTGCATCATCATTTGGTAATCCATTCGTATTGTATGCTTCTTTGAATTTATCACACCATTCTTCTACATCCTTGTTTGGAGTCTCATAAAACTTTGGAAATTCAATTAGTAACACTCTCTTTCACTCACTCTTTGATCTACAGCTTGTATTTCTTCTTGCAATCCAGTCATAGTTATCAGTAGTGCATTCATAGCATCCTAATTTCCTCCAATATCATGTCCAAATATAGTTGCTCCTAATGTTCTTAAATCTGTTCTTATTTCATTTATAGTTGCTGCCATTGTTGCTGGTATTGGTATTATAGGTACTATTGGTATTCTTATTATTGGTTTTTTATTCTTTTTATTTTCTTTTTCTTGCTCACTATCTGAATGTTTAGAAGAGCTTTTTCCAGGTGTATTTATAAGTTTTTCAGACTCATCACTTAATCTTTCTTCCTCTTCTGAAGAAGTTTCTAATTTCCTAAAAGGGTCTTCATCCTGGGATTCCTCTGAATCTAGAATTTCTATTTCTGACTCTCTCTGTGAATTTAATTCATCTGTACCCTCTTCATCTATATTCCTAATTAATCCTTTTTCCATTAGATGTGAATACAAGGTCTTGTGAATTTCTTTGTTGTTCTTTTCTTGTACGGATTTGTATTCCCTTATAAATCCATCTATGACTATCTCATATTGGTCAAATCCTAATCTTAGTATCCTACTGATATCCTCTTTTGTTAATTCGTTTTCTGTTCCCAATAATAATTCGTATATTGTTGTTATTGTTTTATCAACTTCATTTTCTTCCTTGCTTGATTCATTTCCTACTTCTTTCTTCTTATATTTCTTTGCTAACCATAGGTCCAATTCTTTCATTACAACCATTTTTAATTCATTTTTTATTTCTTTAAATTTCTCAATTAGTCCTTCTGTAAATATCTCTTTCTCAGTATAACCCATATTCCACAGTGTCAACAATTCACTTTCTGTAACCCCTATTTCATTTTCCTGAACTTTTCCTAGCCATTCTGCAACTTCTGTTTTTCCTTTTTCTTCATTGAATCATTTCAATAGTCCTCTTACTATTACCTCATTTTTCATATTCATCGAATATATTCTTATTAATCCCATATATTCCTGTAAGAACCGTCTATTTTCTATATCTTCTTCACTAAATCTCCAATTGTATAAATGCCATATAACACCATCTGACATTACTATACCTAAATTAGCAATTATTTGTCCAAATTTTGCTATTATCTCGGCATTTTCTTGGGCTTTCATTCTTACCCATTCATCTAGTTTGTTCTTTAACTTCTCATTTGATTAATTTTCTAATTTGTTATACTTCACCCAGAATTCTATCACAAGTATCTGTTTTAAATTATATCCTAATCTTATTGCTCTCTTTATTTTTAATTCTTCTACCAGTATTCCTTTCTTTTCCAGTCTTTCTTTGATTTCTGCTATACTCATACCAGATGTTTCTTTATCATCATTTTCGCTACTATTCTCACTTATTTTAGAACTTTCTAAATTAAATTCGCTACTTCTAGCATCACTGAGTCTTATCTCAAACTGTTTACTCATTATAAATTCTTCAATTATTTCTTCTATTAATTGGATTCATCTCTGTATTTAGGACCTGTTACTTTAGTTGTATATCTCATACTCCTTTGAAATCTAGCTACTTTCCATCTATTTTCTTTATTGGCTATCATCTCTTCCAAATATAGTAAACCTTTAAAGTAGTCTTTTGTTTTATCCAATTCTGCTATTACTCCTGTTTTCATTTTGTATAATAACCAAAATTTATTAAATCATCTTTCTATTTCTTTTTCTCCTATATGATGTCCAAATTCCATGATTTCTTCATTGGTTTGTATCTTTTCCTTTATCTCATCTATACCTACCATTACTTTTTCTTCGTCAGTCATTTTTAACCAATTTTCCATGATCATTCCTATTATCGTTTTTATTCTCTTATACGTATACTTTAGTTTTTCATCATATCTTATTGAATATATTATCACGTTTATTGCTTTTCTTCTCTTCTTAATTTCTACTATTGCTTCATCTTCGTTTGGTATTAAGTCACCAAAAATTTATTATAGTGTTCCAATTAAATATCCCTACCTGTGGTATTAATTCTTTCAATATTTTCCAAAATTCCAAAAATTCTTTTAGTTCTTTCCTATCCTTCAAATATCCATAGCATTTTCTGCATGATAAATTTCTTTGATACCTTATTTTGAATCATGAATTTTATTGCTGGTAGTAGGTTTCTGAACAATCTTCAGAGTGCTTCTTGTATACAACCTTGCGCATGATTGTGCCAGTTTAGGACAATGAAAATTTTCCAATTTTCTGAGGGCATTGGTGTGTTCCCATCAAAATTAAAATTCCAGATAAATCCACACCTAAGGTATTCCCTAGGTACTGCCTTTAAGATGCTGTCAGGATACCTCACGCTTTCTGCCCATTGAATGGTTATTTAACTCCTCTCCAGGTTTGAGTTACTTTCCATATTAGGCTAAAAATTAAATAATCCATCCAAATGGTTACTTGCGTCCAACTTACCAATCATTCATATCCTCTCGTGTTAGTACTGAATCTTATCTAGACCTCTAAAATCAATACCTATCAGATATTTCTCAAACATGAATCAATTTTGATTATATGAAGATAATCAATCTTTTTTTAGAGCATATACCAAAATGAAGGATAATACTGCCACTGACATACCTCATTATACATGAAAACTCATGTATAGGGTCAGAATCTTCATACTTTTATATTAATACGCTTGGTTTAGTGGTTCATTTTCAAAAATCAGATCAAAATAAAATAATAAAAATGTTGTTCTTTCAGATTGATAAAACCTAAAAGGTTTATACCTTTCACAACTTTCAAATAGAAATGGTGAAAATAAATTATAGTTGATTCATATTTCATTCATAATAAAATTCAATAAATTCAAAATACAATATTAAGGGTAAAAAAAATTCTATCTTTTCACTTTTTCGATTTTCATCTGATCAATAATTATTTTATTCAAGTCAAATAACCATCCTTTAAATAATAATCTTGGTTACCCTTGAATTCATTTGACTTATCTAATTTAATTGATTACAGTTTATCCTCTTATCCAGAAGTTATTAATACAATATCTACCAATCAATACAATGATCTGTTACTATATAAATAAATACACAAATTGCTTATCATTAGTGTCAATTATTTGGATTAATCATTTGGTCAATCACCATGTGACTCGCTACACCACTTACTACGCCATTTCTTATACATCTAAAATACTAAGATACCTACGTCTCATTATTAATTAATTTTTCTATCAAGTTTAGTCTACTACACTGGCTATATAATGGTACTGATTTTGGAGATAAAGGCACTCCAGAGTTTCTACCATACAGGCCGAAAATAGATAATGATATTCAGGAACTCTTTAACTCTATAGGATAGGAAAAATAAAACTTTGGCCAGATTATTATTCAGCTAGGTGTCTCGATCATGTCTGATTCCATTTTAACTTTTTTACCTTCATGCCAGGCATTTTTATAAATTCTTTTATGTGTGCTACAGATTCCAGTATCAGAATATGTTAGCTCATTACAGATAGGACATATTGTTCTAGAAAGGGCATTAAAATGTCTGGAATACCCTAAATCACTTATGCACCCTTTCTCACACATTGAACCATCTTTCTTGTTGTATTGGCAGATAAAACGATCCATACGAAGTAATTTTAATATTAATAATCTTAAAATTTCACTTTCACTTTTATTATAAATATTCAAAATTCCTTTGCTTTAGCAGGTCAGCTTAGTAACCGCATCTTTGGCTAAAGTTACAAAACCTACTCACTCTTTTTGCGACTCTCTAACCAGTTTTTCTTATACATCATATGAAAGCCAGTCCGAGAATAGATTGCCCATTATGGGATGCACACATTTTATTTGGTGGAGACTTATAGTGTCTGATACATCCACCCTCATGAAAGTATCTTTTCCCGCAGATAGACCTATCATCTTTCTTATTTAGGCAAGGCCAAGATGGGTAATTAGAATTTATAGAGTCCTCTAAATCAGATATGTATTCACAAAAGGACCAAAGGGCATAGTACTTCTTTCTGAAAAAGTTTTTAAAATTAATATACATTAAGGGTAGAGTATTCCTTATAGTTAATTTATAATATAACATATGTCCATCATTTGTTATTCCCAGAAACCCGGATTTGTTTATCATCTCAAACGCAAGATGCAGATCACATGCTAAAAACAATCGGATAAATAAATGAGCATACTGCCTAAATATATTACCGGTAATTTTTCTCAAACTAAAAAATGGCCACCAAATTCAAAAGGTAAATTAAATACCTTTAAGTAATACTAGATACAAATTTTTTTTTTATTTATTTTTGTATTTTATTATATTTAGAGTTCCAGACTGGATACATTATATGCAAAATTTCAATTCTGTATTAGAAATATATAAAAAAGCAAATGGAGGATATATGCTTCGTGATATATCCAAACCTCTTAAAGTTCTTCCTATCCACGTCAAACTACAAACAAAAAAATTTATTCTTCTAATCTGTATTATTGTGCTAATACAAAAAAAGAAAATTTAACACTTTCTTCATGGGTTCCTTTACTTTCCGGTCATTGTGTAATTGGAAAGTTTGGTAATTTATATGTATGTTTAGAAATTCAAAGTAATAATGAAGAGAGTCTTACATATAATTGGAAAATTTATGAAGATATGGAAATGTCACAAATGATATATTCAGAAACAAATAATGATTTTTTTGTAAGCATAAAAAAATATATAAAACTATCGGGAGAAATTTCTATTCCAGATATTTTAGGATTGCGTGATCCTAATATTATTCAAGATTTACAAGCAAGAGTAAATTCAGTTTATCCAAATATTTTTAATGATATGATTGTAAAAACTAAATCTCAAAAAAAAATCACAAAATTAACTATCTCCATGCAAAAAAAAGGGGAAAAATTACTTTAAAAGATTAAAATTCCATCAGAAACTCCAATAATTTGCCAAGGAATTGAAATAAAAGAACCAGGAATACATTTATCTCCTAAAGTAACATTAGCACTTGCAGTTGAATATGAAGCTTTGAAAAAATCAGAGGATGCATCGCATAAATGAATCAAGCGTACTAAAGTTAATAATGAATATGTTAAAAATTTAAAATATAAACAACATGAAAAAAAAGATCAGGAATTCTTAAATAATTGGATAGAAAAAACTATAGAAGAAACAAATATTGGATCCACTATATTTGTTAATACTGAACAATATCTTACAAGCATATATACTCAACCTTGTTTAACGTGTCACAACCGTGATTTATCTAAGAAAAAGCTAGATGTTTACAGAATCGGTTATAATCTTCAGATCAAAATCAAATGCAAGATATGTCAAGGAATCCTAGAGTATAGTAATGAGTCATCTAATGTACAGTTCTCCTCTCTTGTAGCAGGTGCTGGACTTGTTGGTGGTGTTAATAGGCAACAACTCCAGAATATATTATCTATAATAGGAGTTACAGCACAATCATCAAAAGGACACTATCATAATAAACAAAATGAGTATTTAGAAAAAATAAATATTGAAGCTGAAAAAAGTGCACAAATTGCTTTAACTAAAGCTATTAAACATATTAAAGCAAAGGAAGAAAGAATACTTCCTACTAGCTTTGACTGTTCCTGGTCACATTGTCAAAATGCTAACCAAGCTAGTGGGGAATTAATATTTCAAGGAAATCTTGAAGGTATATGAAAAATCTAATAAATAAGAATTGGGTTAATTATTATTTTCTAATTTTTTTTTTTTTCACAAATAGGGTATAATCACAAACCTGTTATTGCATTTGCTACTGCTAAAAAACCACGTAAGATAAAGAGAAATGATCAAGAGTATGAAGTTTATCATGGTAATTTTGAAAAGATATCGAGGCAAATGGAGCATGCAATCCTATTACGAATTATTGAGAAAGTTGCACCTGTATTAGAAGCTGCGCATGTACTTTTGGATATTGGAGTTGATGGAGACTTGAATTCAAACAAAACTTTGAATAATATTCCATGTGTAAGTATATGCAGACTTGATGCATATTGGCAAAAATATTAGAGCGAAGATTGGTAAGTTTTTTTGAGTAAGAAATAATTTTTAAGTTTATCAAGTCTATTTATTATCATATTTAACTTATCTATTTTAGTTTAGTTTTTTTTACAATCAACTTTCCGTTAATGTAATTGCTAAATTTAGACTATTGATTTAGATAGACAATTGATAATCTGAAAAATAATTATTTTAACAATTATTATTTAAGTTTTTTAAATAAATTAAATTTGTACAATAATCCAATTTGAATTAATAAATTCCTTATATTTAATCCAAAATAATAGCAAAAAATTCTATGTGGAAAGACTATGAAAATACAATCATGACCTATTACAATTCATGTGTTTATGCAGCAAGTGAACGAAAACTTGATGAGAATAAAATTACGATATCAGATGCTGAATTAGAAGTGGTACAAATTGATGGACTTGTTGCTCATTTTTCAGATGATCATAGTTCTTGTTGGAACGAAGTATGCTGGTGAAAGGAAAACCCCAGTATTGAGTTAAAAACACCACATTTAAAGGATCACACAACTAATCAAAGAGAAAAGTTTCACCAATTTCTTAAAGAATGCTTTTATATATCTACAAAACAAAGCTTGATTACTCACATTAGAACATCATATAATGAAGTATTTAATCAGGTTAAACTTTGTTTTTTGGATAAAAAAATTGATTACTGGAAAACTTACAATACACGCCATACTCTTGCAATTCTTAAATACAATAATGGCTTATTAGATATGCTAGAGATTTTACGAATGACTTGTAATCTTCAACAATTTTCTGAAAAAGATAAGCAAAATATTAGGAAAATAGAACAACAACAAGAAAGGCAAAATCAAAGAAATTCTGATAATATTGCTAAATGAAATTAGGAGCAAGCAGAAAAAATTTAAGATCAGAAAAATAATCTGGAAATATTTGATTAGAATAAAGTAAGCATAAGATTATTTGAAATTAAGTAAATAAATCAAATAATACAATAACTTTGTATTTTATTCTTAGGATTTTGTATCTTATGGGCGTAGTATTTGAGAAAAAATTAAAATAAAAGAATTTGAACCTACATTTTCTAAACATATACAGTCAACCCCCTTTATAGGCACCTCCCATATAAGAACTCCCCTCCTTAAGGCACACATTTTTTAGTCCGGATTTTTTTATATATAAAATACCCCTTTTATAATCACTTTATTAGTTATAAGTACAATCACACCAAACGTCAGTCCCATATAATAGTAAATATATGTAAAATTCCCCCTGCATAGGCACACAAATCATGTGATTTATAAAATAAC
>QZLH01000656.1:22327-35381 GCA_003833135.1 Oehlia diaphana
ACAGTATCCCAAAATATCGTTGTGATAATATTCGATAATTATCAATATCGTTAAATAACTTAACGATAACTATCAATAATCATCAATATCACAACTTATTGGTAATTTACTTAGTGGTTATTTTCTATATTTATCAATATCTGCAGATAACGAAATTTATCGACAGATAATTATGGTTAATTAATATATTTCGTTAATTATCGGTATTTTATGGCGATAAATATCGATAAAGTGATATAAATCGCTATATATCACCCGAAAAAATTTCCTGATGTTAACCTAACATTTCGTTAAAAAGGGAGAAGACGAAAGATGAAGGAAGAACAAGAGGAAATAAATGGTTTCGTTAAAAGTGGTTCGAAATATCATGTGCTAGCACCTTATTATTTATATACAATGTATGGAATTATAGATGTTTAAAATCATGTGATCATATATTAATAATTATTGAAATTAAAATTGTTTATTTTTCGTCGCGCAATACATTTAAAAATTATAAATATATTAAATATATTTCAAATAGGAAAAGAAAATTACCCTATTCCCTTCTATAAAAACAAACGCTCGAAATAAAGAAGCTAGAAGAAAAAAATTTAACGACCATCCTTCCCTTCCCCCCAGAATCTTTCCATTTAAACCTATAAAATACACCATTTTCAAAGCTTCAAAGAAATTTACCTACAAATTTATTTTTAAATATCTAATTGTCCCAAATCTATAGACAAAAAAAAATAAAAAAGTCCAAAGAATGAGGTAAAACTAAACAAAAAATGAAAAATAAAAATACGAAACAAAAACTTATTGTAGAAACATCTATACGTAACCATAGAGAGCTCAGTAAAAATTCCTAAGGAAGAAATTAACAAAAATAAAAATATCAAAATTCTTGCTGCCTTGAAAAGTTCAGTGAAAGGCGTTCAAAATTTTTTTTGGGCTGATCTTGTGTGACGCAACAGAAATAGACAAAAAAATTTTTAAATAATTTGTGTTCACGTGTAAGTACAAACTTTCAAATCAGCCTGATTACGTAACGAGGATGCCATAATGACATATTCCAACGTTATAACGAAATATTTAACAAAACCATTTATCTATAAAAATTATTAGAAAATACAATAGTGTAAAAATTAAAACTAATCTCCATAGACCTAAACCAAATTTAAATCTAATATTTAAACTATTATAATTTCTTTCAAGGATTTGGAAGTCTTTCCATAGTTTCTCATACCATTCCCTCGGTATGAAATTATTATTCTGATTACTAATGTGCATATTATTAATTATGCCAGCAAGGGCCTCGTCTAAATTGTGATTTTGTTTCTAATAAATTTATTAAAAATAAATAAATAGTAGTCTTAATTATGATTTATTTCTGTCATTGATAATTACCGATTGTTGCCTTTGCTGTTGGCGATGCACTTTACGATGAAAATATATTGTACGATTCTTTTTCCTTGAAGGAGAGGTCATGTTAATTTTTTTTATTTTTTTATAAAAACTAAAAAGCATTTCTTATATAATATATATAATATATGCAAGTCAAATCAATCATGTTAAAATTTTTTTTTTTAATAAAATCACTTGAAATTGGGCGAAAAAAACTTAATTATTCTAAATTTGTTAATAAATCATGAATTGATGTGCATATTGAATTGGTTAAATCAATCCTACATATGCTATTATTAACTTCAAAAAAAAATTATTTCTAAATTTGTTAATAAATCATGCTGTTATTTTTTTGCTCAATAATCTTGAAATAGGGTCAAACTTAAAATGATAAAAAAAACTGTAGGATTATTTCCAAATTTGTTAATTAATCATGAATTTTTTAATACATTTTTTTTTTTGACAATTTACCCTTAAAAGGGGATTTTTTTTTTGTGTTCAACACGAATGTATCACGGTATCAAGGGAATTTTTTAATATCATCGTGAAAAAAATTTTTTGTATATAATATACCAACAATTTTCTTTTACTCAATGTAATTATGAATAGCGGTCATCCTAACGGCATTATACAACTGGTAAAATAGGGAACTGGAAGCACTTCGTGGCCACAGTTTGCGAAAGTTTTCAGTCAGGTACCCAGACCTGATATACGAAGGACGGCCTACTGTGAACGTCCTTCTCTATTTGGCCCTCCTGGATAAGGCGTTGTATAATTGATAGTTATTTGTAATTACATACAGTACTATTTTTTTTGAGTTGCGTTGGTACTGACGTCCTCGTCGTGCAACTTGGGTATCAATGTAATTATTGATAGCGAACAAGTACTAGGTTTTTATTCAAAAAGTAGGTAAAATATTTGTATTTGTGGTAAAATTTTTTCAACTTTCATATTTCGTAGTTATAATTATACAAATAAATAAGCTATGATATAGTATCACTGCATTCACCTGGATATTGCTTTTCTTATTAATCGATTAATATAAAACAAATAAGACAAATATAAATAGTGAGATATTATTAACATTATGGTTATATCACGAGTGATAAATAATATTAGTTTAAATGGGAGCATTTATAGTATTTTAATAAAGTTGCTGTTCAATCTTTGAAAAATAACGTCCTTTATTATCAAAGCTGCTCTTAGTTTTAGCGTGAATATTGTAAATTTTAATTAGAATAAATATTTTACATTTTTGTTAATAAATAATTTATTTAGCAAACTTTTTTAATAAAAATTTAATTTTTTCATTGTATATATACGAAATTTTTATTCGAGTGATCGAAGTTTAATTGGTTTAATTACATGTAAATTTTTTTTATTTATTTATTTATTTTTTTCAAATAAACAATCCTCTTGATACAAAAAAATGTATGTACACAAATCCACCAATACGTACATTTTTTTTAGCATCAATATCTTTTTTTTCCTTCCATTCAACTATGAGTTCTCCATAAGAATATTTTGGATTCTTTTTTGCCTTTTTTAATCGAATTTTATTTAATGGATTCTCTTCTTGCTTTTGACTGTCTAATTGAACAAATGTTTTTTGATTTTGTTGATAATATTTCACCCCCCAATTGGAATCATCAAAAATACTGGATAATTCTTGATAACCTGTAGATCCGCGAAAAACACACTTTAATACTCCAGTTTTTTTCGTATAATAGTGAATATAATTTTTAAAAATTTCTTTAAATAAACCCACTGGACAATTCATAGATACAGTTATTTTTCTTTCCAAGTCTTCTATGAATCAAATAAACAATGTTTTCTTTAAATTTATTAATTAAAAAACTTGGAATTTTTTCTTGTCCTGCGGGTATTTCATTGTATTTACGAACTTTATTTTTATGTTAAAAAAAACCACGGCTAGACTTGAAACTTTTTTTACAGACAATGCATTCAGTATTGTTGATAATTATAAATGGGAGAGGAGGAATTTCATCTTCTTTATTCATTATTAAACTAGAAACTGAAAGTTAAAGAAAAAAGAACTGGTTAAAAAAAAAAAAAAAAGAAAAATATTTACAGTATATCTCTAAACTTACTACTAAATTTACCGTGTTTGAAGAAATAAATTTTAGAACTGATCAGATCAAAAATTTTATTTTATTTTATCAAGGATCTAGAACTAAGTATATGATAAGAACTATAATATTATATATACAAGAAGTGCAAAGTACATGAACGAGACTTCAAGACATGTAGACAGCCAAAACTGAAGCTACATACTAGTTCTAAGATATGTTCACACCATTCACACTGTTCACACTCCTATGCAAAATGGAACTGAAAAATTGATTATATAACGAATAAACACGTGTAATAAAAATAGTCAACTCATAACCTATTTTGTATAATAAAATGTTGATCGTTTTAAGGGGTAAACTGCTATGCCGCATCAAACTTGGATTTTTTGAAAAATTTTTTCATAGCAGTTTTTGGAAAACTTTTTAACGATAATTTAAAAGGAATAGTTTGGGGATCCTATTTTTTTTCCAATTTTTTACCAAAAGATTACTTTACAAATGAAATCATTACTATTTAGAACTATTTTATTATGAAATATTTTCTTATAAATTAATAATGGATCAATAATAAATAAAATTTTAAATATTCAGTATAACATAATGATGTATATATTAAATATAAATGTCAGTATCTATATAATACATTAATACGACTGTAATAAAGATTTTTTATATAAACCAATAACAGATAAATAAATCATACTAATATATATAAAATTGGCAGAATCTGCAATATTTTCATAAAAATTCTCGTGTATTACTTGAACTGTTGCTTAATTAGGCAATTTGCCATTAACTATATTTGAAAAAAAAAAATTTTTATTCTCGACATTACCACCCATTTTTTTTTCACTTTTTTTTATAAAAGTATTTTTTCTTTTTTAATCTTTCAGGATGACTGGAAATTTGAACAAACGAACTATAGTTAATTCATTTCATTTATTTTTTTTTATTTTTTTCCATTATGAAACAATTAATATTCCTTTTCTTTTTTTTAAAAAAACAAACAGACGAAGTCCAAAGTCGGTCCTATAACCACAGTTAATCCAGGCATTCAGAACTATAATATTTCTACTTTCTATTTTATAGGTATATAAATGTTACTTTAAGTTATATAGTAAAGAATTGGGAAGGAGACAAACATTTCATTTTTTCTTAGAGAGGTAGAATTTATAGAAGTACATGATATTCTAATGAAGTCTAACAGGTGGTGAATAGCACCAGTCCGAGGAGAAGGGGTCAATAGGACTTGCTACAGAGGAATATCATACTTCTGATTATATAGAAGGTGTGGACCTCTCGCTTGGTAGGTTCAATCAAAGTATGTATATTATGGTTAGCATCACCAGTGTAAATGACTACCTCGAAGTCCTACCGTTAATTACTTATTATGTATAGTAAAAATGATATAATCATTAGTTAAGTGATGAATAGCATCATATTTTTAATATTTTTTATATTAAATTTAATAAAGTTATAATTATTTTGCATAAAAAATAAATATAAATATCTATTGCATTAGTACCAGATATTAATATACGTCAGTATATTATGTAGGTTGCGAACTTGGTAATGCTTTAATATATAATATATAACGTATATTAGCAGTTTTATTTTTCTTGATAGTTTATTTAGTGTAAAGTTTTAGTTCATTTGAAGTACTTCGTAAATTATCACAGTATCACTTAATAGTACTATTTATTTTTTAAAGTTTATATATATGTGAATTATTGAAATTTACTACTTTTACACGTCTAATAGTGAAAATAATAGAGAAATTTTTTATTCTATCATATAGCCACATACTACCAAACCCGTACAATACATATATTACTTTAACTCTCTGATGCATTTTGTTCTAGCTTTTTTACGATCAAGATTCAAGAGAATCAAATCATTACCTAGTGTTTAACAGAGAAAACCAAAGTTAGTACAGTTTTTAATTAAGCTAGATTTATTTTTACGTGAATATGATCAGAAAAAATATCACCTTAATATAAAGTCATTATTATAACTTTCATACTTCTTCCATTTTTTTTCGATCGCGTTATTGACTCGTGTTGTTTTTTTACCAATAACTTTAAACTGTAGTTCTAGGAAGATTCTTTTTGGGAACTATATATATTGCTGAAAGTAGGTGGAAGTGGTATACTGCTTTTAATAGTGAACCTTATAATGTCCATTTTTTTTTGCTTTATCTTGGTTATACAATATCTTACAACTATATTTGTGGAAAAATTTCTCAGTCAAATACATTTTTTTTTTTGACAATTAACGTTAAACACCTGTTGCCGCTATTATGTTAATAACCCGGTTTAAAACCTGTTATTTTTTGTGTACCAGATTTTTGGAATCTCATGTGATTAACAAAATACTACGACATGATTGAGTAAATGAAATACTCTAAACTAATAAGTCTCACACCGCAAAGAAAATATTACTGGTATTCGATTTTTTTATATGGAAAATTATTACACAATAATAAAATATTATTTCTGTTTATTTTACAATTTACACAAAAATCATTATTTTCACAATATTTTCACTTGTTAAACATCATTTCTATATTGCTTTATGTGAAAAAAACATTATTTCTACTTTGTTTTATGTGAAAGAATTTTATCTACAAATTTATTCTACGCAAACCAAATTTGTCTTGCTAATTGCTATACAAGTTTGCGTTGAATACTTTCATGTTAAACTATCATTTATGTTAAACTACCATTATTAAAATTTATGTTAAACAATTGTTATATTTAACAACTGAATATAAATACAGTAATTGTACAATACACTCTTACATTATACATCAGATGTCGATTTGCGTCAGATGACAACTGCATATTTTAAAGAAGGAAATTTCCACCAATATGAATCTGAACGTGTTGAAATTTTAGCATTATATATTTAAAAATGTGATGAACTAATTTACTTAGGCAATAAAGGCACATTAAGACTGAAAAATTTTATGTTTAATTATAGCTAAAATTTTGAATAACATTATCTGCAATATATAAATTCAGCATTAATGGTATTTACTTGAAATTTTCAGGATATACGCAAATAATTATAGTGCACAGATTTACTTATAAAATAAAAGACAATTA
Source organism: Oehlia diaphana (assembly GCA_003833135.1). Taxonomy (NCBI): domain Eukaryota; kingdom Fungi; phylum Glomeromycota; class Glomeromycetes; order Glomerales; family Glomeraceae; genus Oehlia; species Oehlia diaphana. The sequence continues at coordinate 28,914 of QZLH01000656.1, forward strand.
ATAAATAAAAATGTTTACTTAATAAGAAACTATTCAAAATTGGCATCTAACGCGCGTCAGCTGTCATCTGACACAAATCGACACCTGACGCACAACATATACACATACTGTTGAGTATAATATACACTATACTTAATATCAATTGGTCGATCCTATCCTATATGCTATATTACTTTATTTAACATATTCAACATGTTTGATACGTTTGTAATAAAACTGGATCACATACTGAGTATAATAAGATTTACTGTTTATATTTTATTTGAATAAGTATTTAATTCTCCGAATAATATAATTATCCCCAGTTGCAAATTTTAGTTTAATCAGTTGAATAAGTGTACACTGAAATATTATTTATTTATTTAATATATATACGTATCATATTGTTATTTATCAAAAACTTGTTTTAAAACCTGCTTTTCTATTATGTACCGAGTTTTTGAAACATCATATGATTAGTAAAATTTACTACAGCTTAAACGAATGTTTTATTGTAATAAATTTAATTATAGATTTTAAATTTAATTAGTTATAATACTGTTTAATTTAACTTCGTAGAGCTAAAAAAAAGGCTTATATTTTTGTCGTATATTCTCAAACATATAAGAATTTGAAACAAAATTAATAAGTATGAAACTCAATACCATCTATTTTGATAGCAAAATAACAAATTATCGTGACGCATAAGTTGTATTGTCTATAAACAAACAAATATTCTATTTTGGTAATATTGATTATCTAATACAATAATTATTTATACAGTTATATTATACAGTTATATGATATAAAAAGTAATGTGTAATTCAATCCGAATTTAGCAGTTATAATATTTTTGTCATTAATATTTTTTAATACTGTTAAAATTTTTATCAATACTCTTTTATCTTCGCCTTTATCAATATTTTTTTTTGTTTTTGTCAATAATCTTTTATCTTGAAGTCTTTGTCAATACTGTTTTTCTTCGTCAAGTTTTCATCAATACTTATTTTATTTTCGTCTTCGCCAAGTCTTCGTTAATACTCTTTTATCAAGTCTTCTTTTATCTTTGTTAAGTTTCGTCAAATCCATCAAGTCCTCTTTTTGTCTTTGTCTTTGTCAAGCCTTTATCTAGTCCTCTTTTTTGTTTTTGTTAAGTTTTTATCAATACTTTTTTTAAAAAAATCTTCAAATTCGCCTATAAATAGTATTTAATACTATACAATAAAATGCCAAAAATAAAAACCAAAAAAATTGAAAATGTTCCTAAGGAAATTACCAATTATCCTGAAACAAATTCCATATTATACACGGATGGAAAAAGAAGCTATAATTATAAAATTGAGCAAGAAGGCTTTTATCCTCAACCTCCAATATTGGCATATACTCAAGGAAAGAACAAATATAAAATTTCAGATGGATATTTTGTGGAAACTACTTGGGGCCGTGGTGAAAAAAAGAAAACAATTAAGTGCTCTATTAATTATGTAGAAGGAAAGCCTCTTTTTAAAATTATGTATGGTATAAACTTCTCAGAAGAAGTCCAATCAAATATATCTTCAACAACAACAGCAAATGCAGTTCTGAAGGTTAGTTTTATTGAATTTTTTTTATATTAAAATTTATTTAATATTAAATTTTTTTTTTTTTTAGAAACTTTTTCCTTTAAATGAAAAAACATTAATTTCTGGAGTACATCTTTTTGGTATTCATCTAGTAACATTAAAGCAAGCTAGAGAAAATATAAGAGGTATAGAAAATAATGTTCAATTAATATCACTTGAACATTGTAGTAAATCAACATTAAATAAAAGGCAGCATAAATTTGGAAATCAGTTAAAGCAACATGTTCAGATTGAAGGGTCCAAAATCTATGGTAAAGATCAAGTTGTTCTTAAACAAATTTCTTACAGTGTTAGAGATATGGATTTTCAAATTGATTATAAGAAAACTGATATGAAGAAAAAGCTTATTTCAGCAGTACAAGCTATTGATTTAAATTATATTCCCCGTGAAGGTTATCGAGCTTTGGCTGCAGTAGAATCAAATTTACAACGTGAATGGGCTGTCTCTGAACAACGACTTAAAATAACAAAAGAAATGAATCAGAAAATATCTATTACTTTCATTAATTCTCCATTGGATTATTTTGCTGAATGTTTAAACTCTGAATCAATCGAAATAATTCAAAATATTAAAAAAGGTGGAACTCAGAGTGTTAAAGACATTTTAAAATACATTGTACCTGTCCTTATTTCTAATGAAATATTAGATATTAATAATCCAATTATCCACTTAAGAGTTTCTGGTGATGGCCGAAATGTTGGTAGAAAAATTAAGCATGTAATGGTAACAATAGCAATTTTGAATGACACACAAAATATTCATAAACCCGATCACCACTATACAACCGTTCTCTTTCCAGGTGTGGAAAAGTATGAGGTTTTAGAAATTATGATGGCATCTTTTATTAGAGAACTGGATGAAATAAAAAAAAATGGGCTAATGATTGGTGAAATTATGTGGAATTTTGAACTTTATTTCAGTTCTGACTGGAAATTTTTAACCATATGTTTAGGATTTAATTCAGCAAATTCAAAATTTTTTTGCCCATGGTGCCAAGTAACAAAATGCAACCAAGGTTATGATTGGAAAATAAGTAAAAAAATGGAAAACATTCATGAATATTCAGGTCATAACAGGAAGCCACTTTTTTATATGATTCCACTGGATAAGTGGATACCGGATAAGCTTCATATTTTGCTTCGTATTTGGGATCGTCTTTGGTGTTTGGTTTTAGCAGAATTAAAAGAATTTAATCAATTTGATAATATATGTCGTGACGAAATTGTTAAAGAAATGGATAGGATTGGTGTTAATTTCCAGTTTTGGCAAGAAAAATCCAATACGTGGAACCATACATCATTGATGGGTGATGACAAAAAGAAAGTTTTAAAAAATTTTAACTTTAACTGTATATTACCACCTTTACGTGCAAAAGCAGTTCAAGATTTATGGGGTCGCTTTTATCAAATTTATCTCAACCTTAAATTGAAGAATTATGATGTACAACAGTTTCAATTCGAAGTTAAGGATTGGTTAGAATTATTTAAGGTATTATACATGCCAAGTGATATAACACCATATATGCATGTTCTTGTCTGCCATATGTCCGAGTTTATGGAAAGACATAAACAATTTGGCATAACAGCATTTTCGTGTGCGGCTGTTGAAAAAAAAAATCACCAGCAAGTAACACATTTTTTTAGACAGACAATGAAAGGTGGAGGAAAAAACAAAAAATCAGCAATAGCTGATATTCTTGAATATGAAAATAGGGTTCTCTTTTATTTATTTGATAATGTTGAAACTTCAACACCAAAAGCAAAAAAAATAAGCTTAAAGTAATATTTTTGGTTTATTAATTTTAGAGCAGTAGAATTGTATTAAATATATTAAACTGATAATATTAAATTAAATAAAATAATATATTAGTGACAATTTATTATTTTTTGTTTTTCTTTGACAAATAGCTTGGATGGCTAGGACGTGTATTTTAAGTAAGAAATATCTAACAATTCTCTCTTCTTTTTATATTTATAAGGACCCACCAGCTTTTTGAAATTTGACGAAACTACACTTTCAGTTGAGTATTTGGGTACTAAGGGGTGTGTATTTTCTTAATTAAGAAATGTATAAAAAGTTGATGACAGATCACGTTCTAATGTTTTTTCTCTTTTTCTTGCAGAATTATTGCAGGTAATTTAATGTACATTTAAAGCATTTATTCAGTAGGATAAACTTAATGAAGTGTAAATTTCTTTATTGTTTTTAAAGTTTTAATATTAATACTGTTTGTTTTTTTAGAGCGAAGATTTTCTTAGTTTCTTGGGAGGTAAATATACATGAGTAGGTACATAGCATTTTTAGACTGGTATTAATGCTATTTCTTTAGATTTTTAAACTTCCCTTTGGAATTAGCATATAGTTTGGTAATATATGGTGACATAACTGCATTTTGAAAGGGCATTAACACTGTTCTTTATCACTTCTAGATACTGACATTTGTTATTTTCTTTTTTAGTTTAAGTTGAATAAACTCAACAGAGAAACAATCTAGTTAAAAATATACAACTAAGTGAGCGAGATTGTACCAAAACATTTTGAAGAAAAACTCCACTTTGTTGCAACCAATTTTAACATTTTAACGAGTCGATAACTTGCACGATCTGTTTTTACATTTTTTTAGCTTTCCTATAAGGCAGTACAGATGTAAGTAATTTCTAGTTTTTGTTATGATGCAATAATATTATTAATAACTGTTTTTAAAAAAAAAAATTCATGGCTTTGTTATTGGAACCAAACCAACTAGAAATATATTATATTTCCAAACCATAAACAATGGGTAAGTCTTGGTAAAGAATAGAGAAGAATACTTTTTTAACGAAATGGTTTACCTTGGACTTCTATTTTTTTTTAATCTGTCATACAAACCACTAACCCAACCTCATTTATACTCAATTAAAAATTCTTTTGGTAATTGTCGGTAATACTTATTCTTTTCTTTTTCTTCCTCACTGTCTCCTTCCTCATCTTTTAATCTTCTATCCTCAAAGGAATTATCACTAACAAACTCTTAAAGAAGTGCGGGAAGAAATGGTGAAAGATGAAAAAGAACTTAGGAGAAATCAAAAAAAGCCAAAGAAAAGGGGGACGAAAAAAAAATCAAGGAAGTTGAAGAAGAACTAACCTCTATTAAACAACTGGAAGCTCTTCTTGATTTTGCGGCTTATCCAGATTTGATTGACATATTTTTGAATACCAGAAAAGGGGCGATAAAGAAGCGATAGAACAAGCCCAAAAAAATCGTGAGATTATGTTTGATTTAAGCAATATAAAGGTTGAGATTTGAAAATTAAGCGGTATATGGCAGGCATGCGGAGTTAAGTGGGATAGTGTTTCTATCATTTTTTCTAACTAATTACTACGTTCTTTTTTTTTTTTAGTTTTAAAAAAAAAAAAATTAAGTTTATAAATGTAAGATTTATTTAAAATTTTGGCCGATTCAATCGGATCAATCGATCATCTGAATTAGAGCATAAGACATGGGCTGACTGATAATTGATTATCCTTATCGGTAAGGAGAAGTTTTGAATTATTCTTCAACGAAACGTTTACTAACTTTTGTTCTTTCTTTTCTTAGACGGTTTGCTTTTCGGGTATTTGGACGCGTGGGAATCTGGTAGTACGAATATCCATATTTTTAGGCTCATTAAATGCCTCAGATATATTTTTTCTTTGAATCATGAAACGTTTATAAAGTTTCAATTTTTCTTTTTTCTAGATTTCGGGTTCAAGACTAGAGAACGCTGAAGTGTTAAGTTTCGTAATAATTGAGAATTGTTATTTTTGTTTTTGAATAGAGACGTCATCTAACGTTTTTTTTTTTCCTTTTTGTAGATTTCGAATGGGAAGTGAAAGTGGTAAGCTTTGCAACCTAGTTGCGAAATTTATTTTTTTTTGTATTTTTAATTAGAAACGTATTAATATTTCTTATTACTTCTTTTTTGTAGATTTAGATTCAAAATATTGGTTATTTGGCTTTCGTGCATGTAGAAAATTCAATGGATTCTATTTATATATGAAAACGTTTTGACTAAGTAGCGATTAGACGCTGGATAATTCAATGATAACTATCTATATAACGAAACGTCTTACCAACGTTTTGACTGAGTAGCAATTAGAAACGCTGGATTTGGAAATGGTAAGTTTTCTTACTATTACTTCTCGTTTTTTTAAAAAAAAAATGTTTCTTTTTTCATTTTTGTAAAAATTATCAAGTTGATACGAAATTTTATAAAAAAAATATCATTTAAATAATACATTTAAAATGATTGAAAAGTTACAAATTTCTTCTTAATCAAGATTTATTTCAATTTTCAATTTAATACTTTCTTTTCCATTTACTACACTATTTTCCTTCAGCTTAACAACCAACATTCCATGATCCTCCGGGTTTCATCGCGAGTATATTTCTACGCCTAACACTGACGGCAGTAGATCTTCTTGATGATTTGACAATCACACCTCAGGCGAATATGATTGGTAAAAAAACACAGGACGTGTTGACTATGCAATTATCGGAGAAATATTCAAGGAAATAATTTGCACAACCCAGGGCAAACAAAATCAGGAGACTTTGGCAAAAATTTACTACAATGTCAAAGTTCGTGCGATGTAAGTATAACATTTAAGTATAAGATATTTATTGGTGGGATGATTGATTATATATGATTATTATTAATTTAATTATTTAGATAAATAACTGTTGGAATGTGAAAGAAAGATTATTGATTAAAAAGAGACTTACAGCAGAATATGATTTGTAAGAATTATACATTCTTTAGGTCTTTGGAACTCTCCAGCCCTTCCAGAGTTCTAAAAGCTCATCCACAATAGGGGCTAAATAATGGTTAATACGTTCCAACCCTA
>QZLH01000656.1:41100-70129 GCA_003833135.1 Oehlia diaphana
AAATATACAGTTTATCCTGGAAAAGTATACTGTTCGCAATATAAAATATAGAACAATATACTGTTTATTAGTATAAAACATACAGTTTTTCCACTGTTTACAAGTATAAAACATATGGGTGAAACTGGAAAAATATACTGTACGCAAACCATATATATGATACGGTGTGCAGAATACCGAATATATACAGTATATGAAAATACTGTAATTATACGGTAATAATACTATAAATATACTGTTCGCAAAATACAAAAATACAGTATACTAACCATATATATATTTTTTATAGGGTAGCTTTACACCTGGTTGAAGAAAATTTATACCTTTCCAAAATTTTTTACCTAAAAGTTACACCAGTTATGTATAGTAGGGTGAGTTTAATATGTTCATTTAATGTCTTCCTGTATGGGCAGAAAAAATGTATAACAGAGTAGACTTAAAAACTAGTTAGCTTTACATTCTGGTATACAAATATTTACATCTGATCAAAGACAAATTTACACCTTTTCAAAATTTTACATCTAGAAGCTGCACCAGTTATAAATAGCAAGGTGAATTTAAAATAACCATTTAATGCTTTCTGTATAGTAAAAAAAAATGATGTATAGCAGAAAAGATTTAAAATCTAGTTAGCTTTACATTCCAATACACAAAAAATTACACCTGAATCTACATCATAAAATGGCCATTAAAGGCTTTCCTGTATAGTGAAAAAATGATGAAAAAACATATAGCAAGGTAAGTTTAAAAGCCAGATTGGTTTACATCCTAGTATACAAAAATTTACACCTATCCTTAGAACAGGTGTAAATTTTTTACCATCAAAAACTAAGTGAAATCACATTGGGCTTAAATTTAGGATAACATAAAAAATGGTATGAAAAAGAGCTTATAGAAGTATATCACAGAAAGAATGATTACTTCGTTCTTGTTCTTTCTGTGGTATTTTAACAGTAAGAAGTATAACATAATTTTTATTATTCTAGAATTAAGCTAAATGGTTCATCAAAGTTAAAAATAAGATATACTTTTAGGCTTTCATAATGCTAACAGAGGCTTGAAAAGACAGTATAATTTTTGCTATTTTAGAATCAATCCAAATGACTCATTAAGGCTATAAATTAGTGAACCATAGATGTCATAAATGATAACAAAAAAGTATAGCAATAAACAACTCCAGAATGGATTGAAGCCTTATTTGATAGCAAAAAAAATGTATACCTAGAAACCATCTGATAGGTGAACGGAGGGGTATGTAATAGGGTGTTTGCACCAGAACCCCCACTTTTGCCCTACTATAGTTATATTATATTGATAGCAATAATAGTTAAAACAAACAAATTATTTACCTCTTAGACTCTTATAATGTACATGATAAGATTGAAAATATAAATTAGATATTCTTCCCAACTTTTTGTTCCATCTATTTCAGACCTTTAGCCTGAGCATAATCTAAATCTGCAATGATGCAATTCCAACCAGCTTTATGAATATGTTGAAATTGAACAGATGATCCTGTTAATTGTTTTACAAGATCAAATAGAGCACAAAACATTCTTTGATAAGCAATTGTATTTGCACTATTTGTAAAAATGCAGGCAAAAGTGAGAACTGAAAAGGTTTATTGACTATTAATAATGATAGTTTTTATTAAAATTATAATGAACAATCAAATATAGTAAAACTTAACTTACTTAAATTGTGTTCAGTATTATAATAGTTTATTTCAAATCATTAATCTCCCCTGCAATTTATTTTGCGAGCGGACAATATTGATATTTCTTTCACATGAAATAACTTTATAAATTTTATGTATGTATAGGTAAAATTTTTTCGAGAAAAATAATATTCTTTTTTGTAAATAACCTTAAAAAAATAAAAATATTGTACTATGTATGTGAAAATAATATATTTTTCACGTAAAACAAACAGAAATAATATTTTTTTCGCGTAAAATATTTAAGTGAAGATATTAGATATATTAAGAAACAATGATTTTCACGTAAAATAAGTGAAAATGATATTTTCTTTCGTGTAAAATATTTATAAGTGAAGATATATTAACAATAATTTTCACATAAAATAAGGATAAAATTTCTTTTGCATATAAATTAATATATGTGAAGCCTTCGGGTTCGTGTGGCGGTGTAGGACAATAGATGATAGTATGTTGGCGCAGAAGAGTGATACAAATTACAGATTATGTAAATTATGTAAATTATAATAATTCTAAAGTTTTAGATTCATATACTCATCTGCATATTAGTTTAATTATTTTATTAACAGAGAAGAAAATTTTGTCTGCAATGCCATTTAGATTCGAATTTAAAAATATTTAGGGACGTCTATTAAATTAAAAAAAAAGTATTCAAAAATTTCGTAATATGTTCATAGATTGGCTTGATGTGAGTTTCTCGGTATGTCTCGGGTATGTCTCGGAAATGTCTCGGAAATGTCTCGGAATGTGACTTCCTGAGTTGTTTACTTTTTTTTTTGAATGGTTGGTCAATCGTTCTCAATGGTATTCGCCAATTTATGTTTAATATTTCCTAATTAATTTGGAATATCGGTTAAATTATCGGGAAACCGGGTGAATGTATTTTAAACTATCCAAATCTAGGTAAAAAAAGAAGGAATACTGCGTAGAATAATTAATTTTGTGAATCATAAAAAAAACAATGATTTCAAATCAAAAATAAAATTCCCCCGAATTCTTATAATAATTAAAAGATTAAAATTTTTTTATAAATACGTTGTCAAAATATTTTTTTTTCAAAAAAAAAAAAAAAAAATATATATATATAATAATAAACAATTTTCTTTTTCCCTTTTTTTGTTGTAAAAAAAATTCGTGAAAAATGACTATTACAATTTTCGGAGACCCTGCATCTCCTTTCAGTCTTATCTTAATATACGTCCTTAAAGAATTAGGATTATCTTTTGAAAACGTTCCAACAACCTACGAAGAAATTAAAACTCCAGAATATTTAGCTACCAAACATCCTTTGTAAATGAAAAGAATTTTTTCTTTCTCTGGAATTATATACGTCAGGAGTTACTGATTTGATCTTTCTCTCTTTTTTTTAATAGCGGAAGACTCCCTTTTCTCAACGATGACGGATTCCAAATTTACGAAACTCGTGCAATAGCTCGTTATTTGATAAAAAAATATCAAGGAACCAAATCTTCCACGGTTCTTATTCCTTCTGATGTACATAAAGCCGCTTTGGTAGAACAATTTATTTCAGTAGAGACTTCTTATTATACTCAACCTCTGGTTAAATTGTTAATGTCGAAGAGAAGACAAGGCAATGAGCCTGATCTTAAAATTGCTAACGAAGCTCGCGAAGAACTTGGCAAAACTTTAGATGTTTATGAAAAATTATTGGAGGGTAAAGATTATTTAACTGGGGAAATTTCTTTAGCTGATATTATTCATGTTCCTCTTACCTATTATGCTATTAACTCTGTTGGTGAAGGTGATCTATGGAATAAACGTCTTAATGTTTCTAAATGGGTGAAGAACCTTAATGAACGTGAAAGTTGGAAAAATATTGTTACTAAATATAATTTATCAGAACAAATTAGCAAATATACTAAAGATTCTAATAAGTAGCTTATTCTTTGTAAATTATACTGTGTAAATAATAGCGTACTTTAATATATTTCTTTTACTTCAAATAATTCAATTTTTAAATAACTTTAAATCGCGATTCCGCATACTGTCACGTATTATGTCGATGAAAGTTTGTAATAATCAACGTCAATATTTAACGGTCCGATATTTTAAAATTTACCTTATTACAGCAAATGCGAAATATAGTGGACATTAGAAAAGAAACATAACACGGGTCATATATATATATATATATATGAATATAATAAATCGCGTAGTATGAAGTATAATTGTATATACTATATAATAAACTTTTATCAACCCAAAATGTAAAAAATGTATAAATGGATATCGTAGTAAAAAAAAGGTATTAATTAATCAAACACATATATATGCCGCGTGTAATATATCTTTTCTATAAACCGACTAGCCGAGTAGCGAATTTTTGCTGTTACATAACCATCGCCGACGCATAATCGAGCTGTCGGCAAAATTTGCTATCATACCGAAGCAAATTTTTGTGATTATTATCGGAATAACCTATAATATACATTATTATCTATAGTGTTTTATTCGTATGAGTCTAACCGATGCCCGTAAAAATTTACCTTAATAGTTATTAAATAGCTCATAGATAAATATTTAACCGATTTTATATGAGCAGTTGGCAAAGTTTGTTACCGAAATCTGGTTTTCGGAATATATAATTTTGGTCATAAGACATAAAGCGCAAATATAACATACAGTTTCCTTTAGTTAAAATTCATCTTGTGAAATTATGGAAGTTCTAAAGTCTTAGATTCATTGCATAATAGTTTATTAAATATGATCATAGATTTTACCAAATGTCTACTGGTTATTTTACAATGGTTAGTTGGTATAACAAATAATCAATCATTGGTATTCCCAACTTAATCTGCTTATAAAAATATCGGTTAAATTATCTCAAAATCTCCGTACCTTTCAACATGTATAACCTAAAACTTATCCCAAATTTAGATAGTATGTGCGATAATTAAATTAAAGGATCAAATTACTTTATAAATACGATTTCAAATATTTTTTTTTGTCGTAAAAAATAAATTAGTGAAAAATGACTATTACAGTTTTCGGACGTTCTGTATCTGCTTTTAATCTTATATTATTCTACGTCCTTAAAGAATTAGGATTATCTTATGAATTCGTTCAAACAACTCCCGAAGAAGTTAATTCTCCAGATTATTTAGCTACCAAACATCCTTTGTAAGTGAAAAAAAAATTTTCTTTCACTGAAGTCGCATACGTCATAGAAACTTTACAAGTTACTAATTAGATTCTTTTTTCTTCTTTTCTTTGAATAGCGGTAGAACTCCTTCTCTCAACGATGACGGATTCCAAATTTATGAAACTCGTGCAATAGCTCGTTATTTGATAAACAAATATCAAGGAACTAAATCTTCCACCGTTCTTATTCCTTCTGATGTACAAAAAGCCGCTTTGGTAGAACAATTCATTTCAGTAGAGACCTCTTATTATACTCAACCTCTGTATAAAATGCTTACGCAATTAATAGGGATGAAAAAAAAAGGCATTGAACCTGATCTTAAAATTGTTAACGAAACTCGCGAAGAAATTGTGAAGACTTTAGATGTTTATGAAAAATTATTGGAGGGTAAAGATTATTTAACTGGAGAATTTTCCTTAGCTGATCTTCTTCATGTTCCTCTTACTTTTTATGCTATTAACTCTACTGACGAAGGTGGTTTATGGAATAAACGTCCTAATGTTTCTAGATGGTTGAAGAACCTTAACGAACGTGAATGTTGGAAGAATGTTTTTACTGAATATAAATTATCAGAATATATACAGTATAATATTTCTATTTTAAAAAAAAATAGTTAGTGTATATTATACTTTGTAAGCAATCAATTTTTAAATAACCCTGATCAACGATTCAATATTTAACCGACGCATAATCGAACGTCAGCAAAATTTGCAAATTTTAATTGGTCATAAAATTATATGAGATCATGTGATTTATTAATGGCGTAATTATGTCGTAAGTATTTATGGCTGAAAACATTACTGCGCCCATTAGTTCATTACATATGAAATGCTTATTTTGTTTTAGTATGGGAATTTTTTTAACCTACACCGCCACACAATAACCTAATTTAATGAGGGACGTCCAAAATACTCTTGAGTCGGTTGGCTATTTCGATATTTTTCGGAATGAATAAATTATCCAAATAGATAAAAAAAATGGAATATTGCGTAAAATAATTAATGCTAAAAAATTAACCTTCTAAAGCATACTAATTAAAGTACTAAATTTCTTATAAATACAATCTTGAAAATACCTAAAATACCTTATCGAATTTCAATTAAATATTTCTCTTTTTTAATTGAAAAAAAAATAATAAAAATTTTTTCTCCTTGTAAAAAAAAAAACTCGTAAAAATGACTATTACCGTTTACGGACACTCTGCATCTTCTTATACTATTATAGTATTCTATGTTCTTAAAGAATTAGGATTATCTTATGAATACTATCAAACAACTTCCGAAGAAATTAAGTCTCCAGAATATTTGGCCACCAAACATTCTTTGTAAGTGAAAAGAATTTTTTCTTTCTCTGGAATTATATACGTCAGGAGTTACTGATTTGATCTTTCCCTCTTTTTTTTAATAGCGGAAAAATTCCTTCTCTCAACGATGACGGATTCCAAATTTACGAATGTAGGGCAATAGCTCGTTATTTGATAAAAAAATATCAAGGAGCTAAAACTTCTAATGTTCTTATTCCTTCTGATATACAAAAAGCCGCTTTGGTAGAACAATTTATATCAGTAGAAACTTCTTATTATACCGAATCTCTAATTAAACTGCTTACGCAAGTAGTAGGAATGAAAAAACAAGGCAAAGAACCTGATCTTAAAATTGCTAACGAAGCTCGCGAAGAACTTGGCAAAACTTTAGATGTTTATGAAAAATTATTGGAGGGTAAAGATTATTTAACTGGAGAATTTTCTTTAGCTGATCTTCTTCATATTCCTTCCACTTTTTATGCTATTAAAGCTGGTGAAGGTGATTTATGGAATAAACGCCCTAACGTTATTAGGTGGTGGAAGAATATTGGTGAACGTGAATGTTGGAAAAATATTGTCACTGAATATAAACTAGATGATGTTGTTTAAAATATTTGGTCATATTGTATTTTTTAAGTTGTATAGCAATAATAACGGTTAGATGGTCCAATAAAAATTTACACAAGACTTTCTTAAAACGTGTGAATTCATCCAAATGATCCAATCTTAGATAAGAAAGATATACTGCGTAAAACAATAACTAAAATAAAGTTTTTTTGCTGAATTAATATCCTAACTAAAGAAACGAATTTCCTTATAAATGCAATCTCAAAAAATATCGTCAAATTTTTCCTTTTTTTTCGTAAATAACTGCGGTCCTATGAAAAAAATTTGAAATTTATAATTCCGGCCGGAGTTAATATTTCCTAGTATGGAAATTTTCATAACGATTACCGAGCATTTATTTATAATTCTGGCCGGAATTATAAATTTGGCCCGATCGATTACGACCACATGCGTATGAAAAAATTCATAATATTTTTGCAATTAGCAGTAAGAACATTCACTAATGCTTACTTTAACAAAAAAATTTGTTACTCGTTTATTTTACTGTAAACAAAAAAAAAATTTTTTTTTTGTTCTTATAAAGGTAAACAATAATTTATATAGGCATTTTTGTTACATTGTTGTTAATAATTTAACCGATCTTATTTTAACAATAAATTGTTGCTAATTTACCAAAAAAGTTAATTTTTTTGATCGGTCCTATAAGCCCAGTCAGTCCAGACCGGACCGTCCCTAACTATACTGTATATTCTTACGGACTTGTAGTAATCTACGTTCTTAAGGAATAAGGATTATCTTACGAATTCACTCAATCAAGTAATTTCGAAGAATTAATCTCCAGAATATTTAGCTACCAAACACCCATTATAGGCGATAAATTTTTTTTTTTATTTCTTATGTGCATTAAGAAACATCCCGATTTAAACTTTCCTTCTTTTTTAAATAGCGGAAGGATTTCCTCCTCTCAATGATGATGGATTCCAAATTTACGAAGCTTGTGCAATAGCTCGATATTTGATAAGATTGAACAATTCATTTCAGTGGAAACCATCTTATTGTAGTTAACTTGAGTAAATTGATTGTGCAATTAATACACTTGAAACACGGTAATGAACCTGATCTTAAAATTGTTAACGAAGCTCGCGAAGAACTCGAAGGTAAAGATTATTTAACTGGGAATTTTCTTTTGCTGATCTTCTTCACGTTCCTATAACTTTTTAAACTAATGTTTCTAAATGGTGGAAGAACATTAGCGAACGTGAATGTTGGAAAATATTGTCATTGAATATAAATTAGCATAAATTGTGATAGCTTCATTCACGATACATAGTATAAAATATTGAAAAATCTTATATTGCATGATTGACTATTCCCGGTAGGGTTTCGATCCTTTATCCGAATTAGAATCCGGATTAAAAATTCGTATTTCGGATTTAGATCCGGATTAAGGTAATTCGGATTACAGCTGTTTTCATATTATTCGGGACAAAGTAAAATTTTGAACCCGACATCCGGTCGGTATGTCGGATGTCGGATTGTCACGTGAATCAAAAATGATCAATGGTGAAATAAATAAACAATAAACAAGTTCTTTCATTTCAATAATTAAAAAACTTTAGAAGGCTTGACAACTCGGCAAATTGCTAAACACTTTGGTATTAGTAAGTCAGCTGTTGATCACGTCATAGACGTGTAGAAAAGCTTCCTTTATTAGGTAGACCACGAATTTTCAACTCTAATGACCTAAAATACCTTGCAGTTCTGCTTAAAGAAAGGGTTGATTGTATTTGTATGAACTTCAATCAGAAATGTGGACTTTGGATGTGAAGAAGTCTAAGTATTTCAACATTATGCCGAACTTTACATAAACTTGGATATACGCGAAAAAATATGTTAAATTTTCAATATAATTTTTATTCCTGAAACATTTATTTTAATAATTAACATATAAATGTAAATATGATATGAATTAATAATTCAGTTCATTCATATGTTGATAGGAGCTACGTTTAACTATAAAAAAAAATTATCACGTAAAAATCCGATATCCAAAATACCGGACCGGATGTCGGGTTCAAAGTTTTACTTTGTCCCGAATAATATGAAAACAGCTGATTAAATTATATATATTATCCGGATTATAGCTATTTGCGAAAATAACGGACCACCTAATTCATTTTTCGACTGCGTATGAAATTTTCATACGCAGTCATACGCATGGTAATATCTGCCCGGACCGTCAAACTCATTTTTTGAATTTTTCATATGCAGTCATCCGCAGTTATATCGTTTAATATGCGTGTATGACTGCATATGGCCGCGTATGAAATTTCATACGCAGTCGAAAATCGAATTAGGTGGTCCGTTATTTTTGCAATAGCTGTAAAATCCGAATTAAACTATGATAATAATATATCGAATATATTGAATAAATTATTTAAAATTATATATTTATATGGTCTTTTAATAATATTAGTATACAATATAAATTTATTACATTTCTATTTCTAATAATGCTTCATCTTCTAAGTTATTCCAGTCTGGCGCCAAAACTTCCATAACTTTCATATTTCGTTTTAAAAAGAGCATTTTAGCCACGATTCCCTTTTCATCCAAGAATGTACATATGCATAGTTCTCCATTAACATCAGAACATTTTGTAAATAACTATGTGCAATACTTGTATATTTTCTTTTAGTACTGCTCAACATTAATTAAAAAAAGGTAAGTTTTTTATTCTATTTAATAAAACGAATTATTTTACAACCTTTTCTTCTAATTTCATGGGTAGTAGTCTCTAAATTTGTTTCTTTGAACTTAAAGGACTTTGTAAACTTTTATTAGGAGATTCATTATCCAAATCAATTACAATATTATTATTTTCCATTGTTCGTAAAGAATTTTGAAACAAGTAAATAGTGATTATGGTAAATCAGTATTTAACTATTTATATACTAATCCGGATTACAATCCGTCCAATCCGCTAATTCGGATTACACAATCCGTCTAAATCCGTCATAAGGATCCATCCTAATTAAGCTCGGATAACAGATTCATCCGGGTAGCTTAAAAAAGGATCGAAACCCTACCAGTATTTGACACGAAGTATTCAATAATGATGACCATTTAATAACAAAGTGCTCAATAACGGTTATACCCTGGTAGCATAAAATCATTTCGAATTGTTTTTTGAATTTTCATATTTTATTGCCTGTAATAGTTTGTAATTAGCCTATTAAATGGAAGGGTGGAAAGTATATTACAGTATTTTGAAATTTTATTAGCGTCATTATTAGTTGTTAAACTGATACACAATATAATTAAGATTCACCAATACATAATAAGATAATATCAAGAATAGTAAACCTAATGGGGACACCTGCGTATTTCGCTCTATTCGATAAAGATCATCGTTATCACACGGGGATCGACAATTTCCTGGTTGTTTTTAGGTATGTGGTAAGAGTGTTGGTTTGGATGTGTAATGGTCTGCCGGTCAGATGTAATTTACCACCGCCGACGTCGGATAGTCGGCAAAATTTGCAACCGGAGAATTTTTTGGATCCTCGGATACAAACTATTGCCGAATAGCTTGTCACAAAATGTAAACATATGTATTAGTTGCATTCTCAAAGAATATGATGATTAGTAATAAACTTCGAAATATTCGTGTTTAACGATTTAAGGTAGAGTTCTAAGGTTCTAAGTCCGACACTTACATATTAATTTATTACATATGAACTATTGGCGTGAGAATTTTTTAATCTAACTGTAGATCCGAGAAAGAAATACGTAAAGTACACAAATTTAAATGACTTTCTTTCAAAGGGTTTAGTCGATCGTCTATTTCACCTTCATTCGTATTATTTTTTTTCTTTTTTCTTTCTTTGATCATTCTCAATGGTATTCTCCCTAATATTTCCAAATATCGGTAAAATTATGTAAAATCTCCTTGTTTTCAGACCGGAAACAGGAGAATGTATTATTAATTATCCAAATCTAGATAAAAAGAAAGCACACTGATTAAAAAATTAATTTTGTGAATCATGAAGAATTGATTTCAAATCAAAGAAAATCAAAGAAAATCAAAGATAAAAATAAAATTTTTTTCTAGGCCGAATGCATATACTAATTAAAGAACGAAAATTCTTTATAAATACGATCTCAAAAATACCTCGTCGAATTTCAATCAAGATATTTTTTTTTTCAAATTAAAGAAAAAGACAACAAATAAATATTATTATATATAAATTCCTTTTAAAAAACTCGTAAAAAATGACCATTCAAATTACTGGATACTCTATCTCTCCTTTTTGTCTTGTGCTATTCCACGTTCTTAAAGAATTAGGATTATCTTATGAATTCATTCAACCAAATAGTTTCGAAGAAATTAAAACTCCAGAATATTTGGCTACGAAACATCCTTTGTAAGTGAAAAAACCTTTTTTCTTCAAAGTTATATACGTCGCGGAAATATCACGAAGTTACTGATTTGAACTTTCCTTTTTTTAAATAGCGGAAAAATTCCTTCTCTCAATGATGATGGATTCCAAATTTACGAAACTCGTGCAATCGCTCGTTATTTGGCAAACAAATATCAAGGAAAAAACAATTCCACCATTCTTATTCCTTCCGATGTACAAAAAGCCGCTTTGGTTGAACAATTTATTTCAGTAGAAATCTCTTATTATACTCAACCTTTAGGTAAAATGGTTGGGCAATTAGTATTCGCGAAACACCGAGGTAATGAACCTGATCTTAAAATTGTTAACGAAGCTCGCGAAGAACTCGAAAAAGTTTTAGATGTTTACGAAAAATTATTAGAGGGTAAAGATTATTTAACCGGAGAATTCTCTCTAGCCGATCTTCTTCATGTTCCTTTTACTAATTATGCTATTAAAGCTGGTGAAAATGATTTATGGAATAAACGTCCTAATGTTGCTAGATGGTGGAAAAACATTAGCGAACGTGAAAGTTGGAAAAATGTTCTCAATGAATATACATTAGCATAATATATACGTATTTTTTTTTACATTGTGATAAATAGTATGCTTTTCATTTATGTAATATACTAGTGTAAACAGCAGCATATTTTTTCAAATAAAATGTCAATTTTTAACCGATTTTAAAAAATTCTGTTACATACTGTTATGTTATTATGTCGATTAACATACGATATTGTCAAAATTAACCACGTTTAAAGTTTAAATGACGGACAGTTGATATGTAATTTTGATCGTAAGACGTAATATATGTAGTTTTTTTAGGAGTTACATCAGCCTGACAATATGATTAATGCTCACGTTTTAAATGTTCGAGATACAAGATTTGATGATATTTATAAAAAGTTCTAGATTCATCACATCCGTTATCTGAGTTTAAGATTATTAGGGTCGTTTATAAAAGATCTAAATATTCGTAATTTATTATAACTTGAATAGATTTACAACTATTTTATAAGCTGCGGGACGTTCGGTAAAACTCGGTAAGCTCATAATCAATGATTCTGAGTTTCTCTTGACGAGGAGAAAAATGGCGGATGTCCCGCAACTTATAAATTTACTGTAAACAACTTTCATTCACTTTCAAAAAGTTTTATTCGATCGGCTATTTACTACGTCTTTCCGGCAAAGGGTGAATGTATTACTAGGAAACGAAAACCGGTATTATTAAGTCCGAAGTTATACAGGGAAGTCATCCGGACGTATCACCTTGAGAATTATATAGTCCTTCGTTACACTTCGAGCCAATAAATTAGCCAAATCTAGATAAAATGAAAGGGATACTGCGTAAAATAATTAATATTGTGAATCATAACAAAAATGAAACAAATCAATAATTTTTCTTTAGATATACTAATTAAAAAATCAAATTTCTTTATAAATACGATCTCAAAAATACCATGTCGAATCTTAATAAAATATTATTTTTTTTTCTTTTTTAAAGCAAAAATAATAATAATAAATCTTATTTTATCCTTTTTTCGTAAAAATGACTATTCAAGTTTTCGGACACACTACATCTACTTTTTGTCTTGTATTATTCCACGTTCTTAAAGAACTAGGATTATCTTATGAAGTCGTTCAACTAAATAGTACCGAAGAAATTAAATCTCCAGAATATCTAGCTACCAAGCATCCTTTGTAAGCGAGGAAATTATTTTCTTTTTCTGAAGTTATGTTCGTCACAAAAACATCACGAGTAACTAACTGATTTAAACTTTTTCTTCTTTTTTAATAGCGGAAAAATTCCTTCTCTCAATGATGACGGATTTCAAATTTACGAGACTCGTGCAATAGCTCGTTATTTGATAAATAAATATCAAGGAACTAAAACTTCTACCGTTCTTATTCCTTCTGATGTACAAAAAGCCGCTTTGGTAGAACAATTCATTTCTGTAGAAGCCTCTTATTTTACTCAACCTTTAAGTAAATTGATTGTGCAATTAGTATTTAAGAAACGTCATGGTAAAGAACCTGATCTTAAAATTGTTAACGAAACTCGCGAAGAACTTAATAAAACGTTAGATGTCTACGAAAAATTATTGGAGGGTAAAGATTATTTAACAGGGGAATTTTCTCTAGCTGACCTTCTTCATATTCCTTATACTTTTTATGCTATTAATATTGCTGGTGAAAGTGAATTATGGGATAAACGTCCTAATGTTTCTAGATGGTGGAAGAACATTAGTGAACGCGAATGTTGGAAAAATATTGTCACTGAATATAAATTAGCGTAATTTATAAATTTTTATTTTAAATTGTGATAATAGTTTATCTTCATTTATATACTGTATATTTATTATATTTTTAAATTATAAACAATAGCATACATTTTTCTTTTATTTCAAATAAATGTAATTGTGAATATGCATGATTAAATGATTCGCAATTAGTACAAGAAGGTGCTATTATCAGTAAAAGATCTCAGAGGTATTACAATTTATCCAAATCTATATGAAATGACACAAATAACATTAGTGATATATGAAATTATATCATGTGTTTTGTAATGCCGGCCAAAATTAATTATTATTTTGATAATCATATAGCGTCATTTAAGATGTAAATTTATTTAAAATTTATTATTGAACCATATAAATTGGAGCTTCTAAAGAATCATTAAACATATCAAGTAATTTCCATTTAGCTAAAGGATTATCTCCTACATCAAAATCATAAGAATCATAAGGCTGCTATCTAAATTATTTGGTATTAACCATTTCAATCCAACTTTCAATTATTTTAGTCCATTGCTCAGGATTAAGAGTATTATTATTGTCATATCCTTCAAGGTATCATTAACATTACAATCATCAATAATAGAAGTTTCTTCTAATTCTTCAGTATCACTATCATCAAAAGCATTAAATGTAAATTCATTACACCATTCTTTCATCATCTGATTCATATTCCAGTATTTGTTCAATCGATTATATTGTCTTTCAGAAAATTCTATTTCTTCACTTTTTCTTTTGCATAATACAGTCTCCAAACAGATGGTTGGTCCAGCCATCAAAAGCTGCGGTAACGCCAATTACATCAGCTTTTGCCTGCTTTACAATTGATTGGGTTAATTGTTTCGCAGATTTGGAGAGAATACGATTACTGATAGCATGACGTCCTGGAAGTTTCAATGCAGGTGTACCATCATTAATAATACGAGATTTTCAGATAATGGGCGTGATACATATCCCGATAAAGTTGTTTGTTTAATAACAGAAGAGGTAGATGATACAATGTTGGTAAATTTAGCAGTTTCTACACTCTTTTCATTATCTAATTTTTGTATTCTTAATTTTTTTTTAGTCTTCAGGAACTTTCGTGACAAAATTTCTTGCCTTTCACTCTCATGATATTCAGATGCAAAAATTTCACACTTTTTTAAATGATTACGACATAATAATGCTTTATTAGGTACATGACATTCAGGTTTAGAAGTGGCAAGAGACAAAGTATGCTTTCTTATACATGAAAAACATACTGCTTTTTTATTGGATTCAGGGTTATCTAGTTCACATAAAAAAAATTTACCAAAATTGTGCTTTTATTTGCCCATTTTAATTTCTACAAACTATTAACTTGTATATACTAAAATACGAAATATGCTTTATATAACTGAGAATGTGAAGTGTGAAAAAGAGATCGATAAATCATAATAAATTTGTGTCGCATGTATCTCCTAAATTTCTGACTCCTGAATCACATTATTAACATTATTAACAGAAGACTTCCCAAATTTAAATAGACTATTTTCGGTTATGCTTTTTGGAGTTTTGATCAACAAATTTGTAATGTCACTAAATAAATTATGACATTGTTAATGACATTGTCACTTAAAAATGACATATGTCATTTTGTCATTTGTCATTTGCAAATGATGCAAATGACATTTTCTTTAGTCATTTGAAAATTAGCAAAATTAGCCAAATGATAATCATGATTTCTTAAATACGTTCTCTTTATCTACTTGTCGATTTTTTTTTAATAAATTTTCTTTCTATATTTTTTTGCGTAAAAAATGACTATTAAAGTTTTCGGACATACTGCATCTACTTATAGTCTTGTAGTACTCCACGTTCTTAAAGAATTAGGATTATCTTACGAACTCATTCAACTAAATAGTTTCGAAGAAATTAAATCTCCAGATTATTTAGCTACCAAACATCCTTTGTAAGTGAATCATTTTTTTTTTAATTCTTTGAAGTTATGTGCGTTATAGAAACATTCAGAGTTACTGACTTGAACTCTCCCTTCTATTTTTAATAGCGGAAGAATTCCTTCTCTCAGCGATGACGGATTTCAAATTTACGAATGTAGGGCAATAGCTCGTTATTTGATAAACAAATATCAAGGAACTAAAACTTCTACCGTTCTTATTCCTTCTGATGTACAAAAAGCCGCTTTGGTAGAACAATTTATTTCAGTAGAAACTTCTTATTACACTCAACATGTAGGTAAATTGATTTATCAGTTAGTATTCAAGAAAATTCATGGTAGTGAACCTGATCTTAAAGTTGCTAACGAGGCTCGCGAAGAACTTGTGAAGACTTTAGATGTCTATGAAAAATTATTGGAGGGTAAAGACTATTTAACCGGAGAATTTACTTTAGCTGACTTTCTTCATATTCCTTTCACTTTTTATGCTATTAACGTTGCTGGTGAAGGTGATTTATGGAGTAAACGTCCTAATGTTTCTAGATGGTGGAAGAACATTAGTGAACGTGACTGTTGGAAAAATATTGTCACTGAATATAAATTAGCGTAATTTATAATTATATTTTTAAATTATAAGCAATAGCGTATTTAATATATTTTTTTTTACTTCAAATAAATGTAATTTTTAATCTATTGTGAATATGCATGATTAAATGATTCTCAATTAGTACAAAAAGGTGCTATTATAAGCGACTAGATTTATATCTTTCCATGATTCTTGAAGTCATGAACCTTTCCACCGTTGTTGAATGATCGGCTGTCATTGTCATCAATATTGACCGTAATATAATATCGAAGTGCCTAATGACAGTTATATTGCAAGCAACCTTACATAATCATGATAAAGACTAGACAACTGCCTATATTGTTAGTGAATGATGTGGGATATTTATTACCTATCTCGATGAAGATTTGACATTTGATATTCGCCACTCCCATCCTAATCCAATAAAGTATTACCAAAATTAATCGGTCTACATCTAAAATTTACCTTAATAGTTAGTACCGATGCATACAAGCATTCGACAAAATTTGTCGGAAGCAAAATTTTTCCGCATGTCTTGTATTATTGCGTAATATTAGTATGTTATTTCATTTAGATCCGAGTTTAGGACTTTTAGGGACGTCTAGTTATTTAATAAGTTAAAAAATATTTCGTAATTTATTTATAGCTCCTCTCCGATTTATGATTAATATTTCCTAATTGATTTGTTTATGAACTAAAAAGGTATCGGCAAAAGATCTCAGAGGTATTACAATTTATCCAAATCTAGATAAAAAAAGAAAGGCATACTGCGTAGTAAGTAGCTAATGATAATCATGATTTCTAATCAAAATTCAAAAAAATTTAAAAAATTTATAAATACACGATCTCTTAAGTACGGATTTTTTTTTAAAATTGGAAAAAAAATTATAATAAATTTTCTTTCTATATTTTTTTTGCAAAAAAAACTCGTAAAAAATGACTATTAAAGTTTTCGGACATACTGCATCTACTTATAGTCTTGTGATACTCCACGTTCTTAAAGAATTAGGATTATCTTATGAACTCATTCAACCAAGTGGTTTCGAAGAAATTAAATCTCCAGAATATTTAGCTACCAAACATCCTTTGTGAGTGAAATATAATTTTTTTTTATTTCTTAGAAACATCACTAGTTACTGATTTGAACTTCCCCTCTTTTTTTTTTAATAGCGGAAGAATTCCTTCTCTCAATGATGATGGATTTCATATTTACGAAGCTCGTGCAATAGCTCGTTATTTGATAAATAAATATCAAGGAACTAAAACTTCTACCATTCTTATTCCTTCTAATGTACAAAAAGCCGCTTTGGTAGAACAATTTATTTCTGTAGAAACCTCTTATTATACTCAACCCTTAAGTAAACTGGTAATTCAATTAGTATTCAGGAAACGCCGTGGTAATGATCCTGATCTCAAAATTGTTAACGAAGCTCGCGAAGAACTTGATAAAATTTTAGACGTTTATGAAAAATTATTGGAGGGTAAAGATTATTTAACTGGGGAATTCTCTCTAGCTGATCTTCTTCATATTCCATATACTTTTTTTGCAATTAACGTTGCTGGCGAAGGTGATTTATGGAATAAACGTCCTAATGTTTCTAGATGGTGGAAAAACATTAGTGAACGGGAATGTTGGAAAAATATTGTTGCCGATATTCCTTAATCCTTGTTTAACAAAATATTCAATATTGAGAGTAATTATATAATATAAATATAATTGTATAATTTATAATGCATATAATAAAAATGATATCCGGAGATGAATGGGCCGGATGTATCCCATCTTGTAATATTGATCACAAGGCACATGATATATTTGAATATTATGGAAAGTTCTGGAAGTTCTATATTCACTACCTAATTAATTTATTTATAGCTCCCTCCTTAAAAGTACCTGTGTAAAATAATTAATGTTGTGAAATGTGAATCATCATAACGATATTATAAAAATATTTTCTTTTTATATACTAATTAAAGATCAAATTTCTTTATAAATACGATCTCAAAAATATCAAGTCGAATTTCAATTTTTTTTTTTAAAAAAAAAAAAATTGATAAATTATTTCCTTTTTCGTAAAAAATGACTATTACAGTTTTTGGATACTCTGCATCTACTTATAGTCTTGTAGTACTCCACGTTCTTAAAGAATTAGGATTATCTTATGAAGTCGTTCAACCAAGTAGTTTCGAAGAAATTAAATCTCCAGATTATTTAGCTACCAAACATCCTTTGTAAGAGAATCATTTTTTTTTAACTTTTTGAAGTTATGTGCGTTATAGAAACATTCCGAGTTACTGATTTGAACTTTCCTTCCTTTTTTTTAATAGCGGAAGAATTCCTTCTCTCAGCGATGACGGATTCCATATTTACGAATCTCGTGCAATAGCTCGTTATTTGATAAATAAATATCAAGGAACTAAAACTTCTACCGTTCTTATTCCTTCTGATGTACAAAAAGCCGCTTTAGTAGAACAATTCATTTCAGTAGAAACTTCTTATTACACTCAACATTTGGGTAAATTGATTTATCAATTAGTATTCAAGAAACGTCATGGTGGTGAACATGATCTTAAAGTTGTTAACGAAGCTCGCGAAGAACTTGTGAAGACTTTAGATGTTTACGAAAAGTTATTGGAGGGTAAAGATTATTTAACTGGGGAATTTACTTTAGCTGATCTTCTTCATATTCCTGCTACTTTTTATGCTATTAACGTTGCTGGTGAAGGTGATTTATGGAGCAAACGTCCTAATGTTTCTAGATGGTGGAAGAACATTAGTGAACGTGAATGTTGGAAAACACTATCAGTAAATATAAATTAGCGTAATATACATATTTTTATTACAGATAAATTGTGATATTGTTAATTCTTCATTTATGTATATTATACTCTATTTTATAAGCTGTAAGCAATAGAGTATGTTAATGTATCTTTACTTCAAATAAATAATTTTTAACCGATTGTGAACAACACAATAATTCTATAATTTGTAATACATGTAATAAAAAATTGTGTATTGTATTTTAAAAGTTTTCGGACTTAATTGAATATTGATAGTTTATTTGCTTAATATTGATAGTATGACCTGCATTTAGCCGTACGATAATTTTGTCTAAATTTAGTTAATAAATAATTTAACTACCAACGCACCGATTCTCGGAAGCAATATTTTTCCGGGTGGTTTTGGTATGATTATGTAATATTGATCATAAGACACATTTGTTACATGATAGTAACTTTATAAGGCATTTTAAGATTTGTATAATATGGATTATGGAATTTCTAGAAAGTTCTAGTAATTTGTTTAATGGTGTAAGATAATCATGATTTCAAATCAAAAAATAATTTTACTTTAGGCCGAATTTATACTAACTGAAGAATTAAAAATTCTTTTATAAATACGATCTCAAAATACTCGGTGTCAAAATTTAATTATTTTCTTTTCTTCGTAAAAAATGACTATTACAGTTTATGGACACTCCGCATCTGATTCTAGTCATTTAGTACTCCACGTTCTTAAAGAATTAGGATTATCTTATGAATTCGTTCAGCCAAATAGTTTTGAAGAAATTAAAACTCCAGAGTATTTAGCTACCAAACATCCTTTGTAAGTGAAAAATATTTTTTATTTCTTTTAAGGTTTACGTGCCTTATAGAAACATCACGAGTTACTGATTGAACTTTCCTTCTTTACTTTAATAGCGGGAGAATTCCTTCTCTCAGCGACGATGGATTCCATATTTACGAATCTCGTGCAATAGCTCGTTATTTGATAAATAAATATCAAGGAACCAAAACTTCTACCGTTCTTATTCCTTCTGATGTACAAAAAGCCGCTTTGGTAGAACAATTTATTTCAGTAGAGACCTCTTATTATTCTCAACCTTTAGGCGATTTGATTTATCAATTAATATTCAAGAAACTTCATGGTGGTGAACCTGATCTTAAAATCGCTAACGAAGCTCGCGAAGAACTTAAGAAGACTTTAGATGTTTATGAAAAATTATTGGAGGGTAAAGACTATTTAACCGGGGAATTTACTTTAGCTGATCTTCTTCATATTCCTGCTACTTTTTATGCTATTAATATTGCTGGTGAAGGTGATTTATGGAATAAACGTCCTAACGTTTCTAGATGGTGGAAGAACATTAGTGAACGTGAATGTTGGAAAAATATTGTCACTGAATATAAATTATTAGAACCGATATAATATTTTTTTTTAAAAAATTTTGATAAGTAGCTTATTCTTGTGTAGATCATACCGAGTAAGCAATAGCGTAATATATTTCTTTATATTTCAAATAAATTAAATAAATTTATATTATTATTGGATTTATCACAACTATAGATATTTGTATTATGGTTTGTTTCAACTGATATTCATTATCCAATGAAGTATTACTGAATATGGATAATTGACACACGGGCATTTGGAAAAAATGTTTACCGATTCTCGGAAGCAAATTTTTCCGGGCGTCTTGATGTGATTATGTAATATTGATCACAAGAATTTCTTTATAAATACGATCTCAAACAGATATTAATTTTTTTAAGGCTTTCTAGCAAAAAAAAATGACTATTACAGTTTTCGGTCACCCTGCATCTACCTGTTCCCTTGTAGTATTACACAGTCTTAAAGAATTAGGATTATCTTATGAAATCGTTCAACCAAATAGTTTCGAAGAAATTAAAACTCCAGAATATATAGCTACCAAACATCCTTTGTGAGTGGAATAAAAAAATTTTTTTTTTTTTAAGTGCTGTTATAGAAACATCACAAGTTACTGATTTGAACTTTTCTTCTTTTTTTTAATAGCGGAAGAATTCCTTCTCTCAACGATGACGGATTCCATATTTACGAATCTCGTGCAATAATTCGTTATTTGATAAATAAATATCAAGGAACCAAAACTTCTACCATCCTTATTCCTTCTGACGTACATAAAGCCGCTTTGGTAGATCAATTTATTTCTGTAGAAACCTCTTATTATAGTCCACATTTAAGTAAATTGGTCTATCAATTAGTATTCAAGAAACATCATGGTGGTGAACCTGATCTTAAAATTGTTAACGAAGCTCGTGATGAAATTGGTAAAACTTTAGATGTTTATGAAAAATTATTGGAGGGTAAAGATTATTTAACTGGGGAATTTTCTTTAGCTGATCTTCTTCATATTCCTTATGCTTTTTATGTTTTCAAAATCGGTGAAGGTGATTTATGGAATAAACGCCCTAATGTTTCTAGATGGTGGAAGAACCTTAGCGAACGTGAATGTTGGAAAAATATTGTTACTGAATATAAATTATTGGAACTAGAACAGTAATAATATTTTTTTTTTTAAAAAAAAAAAAAATTTCGATTAGCAGCTTATTCTTGCGTAAATTATACTGTGTAAGCAATTGCGTATTTTAATCAAATAAATTTAATTTTTAAATAACCCTATATCGCATGATCGATATTCCCAAAGTATTATTAATAATCTACGTCAATCCGACATTTTAGAATTTACCTTATAATCCCCTGTACCTTCATGAAAATTGCGAGTGATTAGCTGAAGTTTATACTCCTTAGATAGCCGTTCTAATTTTTAGTTGTCCGGAGCGAAGCGAAGGACTATATATGTCTACGCACTATGATGATCTATGGAAATAACGTGTAAATTTTCAATCACGTGAGTTTCTCTGTCCAGGAATTCCAAGGCGTTATGCTGCTAATCAGCAGAAAATTACCGGAATTCTAAGGCGTTATGCTGCTATTTAGTAGAATATCGCTACATCTTTATTTATTATACCTCGCTCTGGACTTACAACGGTTCCCGTTTCCTAGTTTAAAATAGTTAATCACATGTTAAATTTAATGAGTAACACGCTCTAGAGGATTACCCATTTATTTCCTGGGAAGGGAAACCCAACTCCCCATGAAATAAATAATATATAACCACCGCGTCGCCACCGAAGCAAATTTTGTGATTTGGGTGACCATGTGACTTGATATTAACAGTTAAGTCATAAGGCGTAATTAATTAATTTGGGAACAAGTTTACAAGTCACATCGTAACTGGAATAGAGAATAGTCCATACAATAAAGTATTTATTTTAGATAGCCTATATAAATAATATTATTATGCTATATCGGTCACAGGACCGAATGATTGGATGAAAATGGGTCACGTATGGCCATTTTTACCAATCAATGAAGGGCCCTGTGACCGATAAGTCCCACATTCAAATAAAAGTGTTATCGTTCTGGCGTTTTTGATCATGCATTAATTACAACATATTTAACTTACTAATTTTAAATTCACTTTATAAACTTTATTTAAATTTTCCTATAAAATATTCATTTACACCATAATCCACTTTATTATATCAATCATGTATTTATTATATCAATCATGCATGCCTAAAAAAATATCGGACTATGAAAAATCTACATTGGGCTGAACGACTTATTTTGTTTGAGAATTTTTTAATCTAAACCGCCACAATAACTTACCTTTCGGGCCGGAAACCGGACGAATGGATAAATTATCCAAATCCAGATAAATTATCCAAATCTAGATAAAAAAAAAAAGGCATACTGCATAAATAATTACGTAATGCTGTATATCATAAAAAATTGCTTTTTCTTTTGGATCGAAATTACATACTAATTAAAATATCAAATTTCTTTATAAATCCAATCTCGAAAGTACCTTATCGAATTTCAATTAAATATTTTTCTTTTTTAATTGAAAAAAAAAATAATAATAATAAATTTTCTTTTCTCTTTTTTTCCTCGTAAAAAAAAACTCGTAATGACTATTACAGTTTACGGACACTCCGCATCTACTTTTACTAGTGTAATATTCCATACTCTTAAAGAATTAGGATTATCTTATGAATACAAGCAAAAAAATTCCGAAGACATAAAATCTCCAGAATATATAGCTACCAAACATCCTTTGTAAGTGAAAAAGATTTTTTCTTTCTCTGAAATTATATGCGTCGCAAATATTAAGAGTTACTGATTTGATCTTTCCCTCTTTTTTTTTTTAATAGCGGAAGAGTTCCTTTTCTCGACGATGACGGATTCCAAATTTACGAATCTCGTGCAATAACTCGTTATTTGGTAAATAAATATCAAGGAACCAAAACTTCCACCGTTCTTATTCCTTCTAATGTACATAAAGCCGCTTTGGTAGAACAATTTATTTCAGTAGAGACTTCTTATTATACTCAACCTCTAATTAAAATGCTTTCGCAATTAATCCTGGCGAAAAGTCAAGGCAAAGAACCTGATCTTAAAATTGTTAATGAAAATCGCGAAGAACTTGATAAAACTTTAGATATTTATGAAAAATTATTGGAGGGCAAAGATTATTTAACTGGGGAATTTTCTTTAGCTGATCTTCTTCATATTCCTCTTACTTATTATGCTTTTAAAGCCGGTGAAGGTGATTTATGGAATAAACGCCCTAATGTTTCTAGATGGTGGAAGAACATTGGTGAACGTGAATGTTGGAAAAATATTGTCACTGAATATAAACTAGATGATATTGTTTAAAATATTTGGTTATAATGGTTATAATGTATTTTTAAGTTGTAGGCAATAGCGTATCTAGTAAACGGTTAGATGTTCAATAAAATTTGCCTCAATAGTTATAATCAATCTTATACGAACAAAATTTGTTACTGATATCCGCATTATTTAAATAAAACACTTGATGTCGTAACTACAATATTACCAATGATATTTGGAAGTTATAATGTTCTCACATTCATCATTGTTTATTTACATATATTTGTTTAGTATGAGAATTTTTTATTTTTAGAATCCGAGTTTAAAGACATAAATGACTTTCTTTCAAAGGTTTGGTCGGCGTCCTAGTTCACATTAGTTTTTTTATTTTTTCTTGAATAGAGCTAGTCGATCATCTTAACTAAAAAATATCTGTTATCTTTAAAACGATTCAAGTTTAGATAAGAAAGATATATTGCGTAAAATAATAACTAAAATCAATTTTTAACAAGAACCAAATTCGGTTTCAAAAAATATCGACAAATTCAATAATTTCCTTTTTCCTTTTTTTTAAAAGAAACAGTTCAAGTTTTCGGATACACTGCAACTGCTTAAAGTCTTGTAGTAATCTACGTAGGATTATCTTACGAATTCATTCAACCAAGTAATTTCGAAGAAATTAAGTCTCCAGAATAATCTACAACCAAACATACATTGTAAAATTTTTTTTTATTTCTTATGTGCATTAAGAAACATCCTGATTTGAACTTTCCTTTTTTTTTTAATAGTGAAGGATTCCTTCTCTCAACGATGATAAATTCTAAATTTACGAATCTCGTGCAATAGCTCGTTATTTGATAAATAAATATAAGGAACCAAAACTTCTACCGTTCTTATTCCTTCTGACCTTCTGACGTACATAAAGCCGCTTTGGTAGATCAACTCATTTCTGTAGAAATAGTCCACATTTAAGTAAGTTGTTTTATCAATTAGTATTCAAGAAGCGTCATGGTGGTGAACCTGATCTAACGTAGCTCGCGAAGAGCTTGGGAAGACTTTAGATGTTTATGAAAAATTATTGGAGGGCAAAGACTATTTAACTGGATTTAATTTTCTTTAGCTGATTTTTTTCATATTCCTTTTACTTTTTATGCTATTAACACGTCCTAATGTTTCTTGATGGTTGAAGAACCTTAACGAACATGAATGTTGGAAAAATATTGTTATTTAACGGTCCGATATTTTAAATTTATCTTATATAACCATAAAATACAAATTCATTGATCACGTGATCTATTTTTTTTATTTAGTCATGTCTTTTAGTGCCGAGTTTCCTTGGTAATTTTTTAAAATAAAAACACTAGTGCTACGATCCGTATCCGGTCAATTCGGATTGATCCGTTCATCCGAATTAAAATCGGATATCCGTATCCGATTATTTTTGACGGATTGATCCGATTTTTAATTCTGACCAGCATTATAGTTAGCTTGAGCCAGTACTAAAAGTTTAGGCGAGCTAACTCTCGTTATTGAAACTTCAATTCCGCCCAAAATTACAATTTCTGCCAGAATTAAGATTAGTTTAACGATCCGGATTGGATCCGGATGTGCTAATGAGCATCCGAATTCAATCCGGATGGTGTTTTAGAACTCGGATCGTACCTCTACTACGGGTTTTTACCTTTTTTGTACTAGCCAGATTTGGTATTTTATGGGAGCAGCACGTTTTCTTGGATTCTTAGGTGTTTTTTTAGTTTGTATTGGTGGAATTTCTTCAATTACGATGCAATTAGCATTATTTAAAGAAGGGTTAAGTTGTGATGAATTAGATTCATGAGATGTATTTTCGGGTGGAATATGTTGTAAATTAGGCGAAAATTGATGGGGCATAGGATGTGTTTGATTAAAATGAGGGTATGGTAAAAGAGTTGTATTATTTAAATTAGGTGAATTTGTAGAATTAGGTTGATAAGATTGGGGGTATTGATGGTAAATAGAAGTAGAAGATTGTGATGGTGGATTTAATGAAATTGATGGATTGGAAGTTGCATCATGAGTAATATGATTAAAAATAACTTGTTGTGATAGCATAGGGATAAATTGGAAGTTTCAAGAGAAGAAAGAGAGGAATTTGCAGGAGTAATTTGATTAGAGTTAATATTATGAGTAGTTGTAGTAGGTGAAGATTCTTATAGATTTAAAGAATCATAAAATCTATTAATAATATTAGCCTGAGAATCTAAGGATGCAGCATTTGATGAATCAGATGAGGTACTATTAGAAGATTTGCTAATATCTTCGTAGTCTATCTCAGTGGCATTTACTATGATGTAGTTCTGTTTGGCAGCTGCGTAGTGGCCAACTATATTGAATACTTTATCGCTATTTCATTGTGCTGCAATATTTGTCCATCTTTGTTTTATAACATTATACAAAATGCCAAAGTGAAGACGTATCTTTTCATTGTTATATACACTATAGATATCTGTAGTTGATTTAAGGGAATTCACAGTGTTAATAATTTGGTGAGAGTTTGGAATAGGTCGTGAGAAAAAAGACATCACAGGAGTTTGATCAGGAAGGTCTTTGCACATATTCCCACCTTCATTTCGTTTAATGTATAAGCACTTGATAAGACCAACTAAAAAAAATGCAAAATAGTTAAATTTTAGATTGAGGAAAAAAATTTTTTAAAAATACTTATCAAAATTAAGTAGATACTAACTGCAATTGTTTCAATATCATCTACTTTGATGAATGTAAATTTTCCAAACATATGTACAATGTCATTTTCGTTAAAGGATTGACACTGTTTTGAATGAGGCCCTTTGCGTGTATTATAAAAGACTTTCCATTTGAATTTTTCATAAGACTGTGGTCCTATTTTGAAAACTGCATCCCCAAACTCTGCTCCAGATTTTGAATCGTTAAACTTAGTTTCTATCAGACAGAATACGCTCATAGTAGCAGCCATTTTTATAATTTTATTTTATTTTTATGAAAAAGATGTCACAGAAAATTTTATATAATATTTATAATTATGAAAATTTTCTTTTTTTTTAACGAAGATTATTGATTATATTGATTAATTTTTGATATTTGTCTTCCTTTTTTAGAATTTATTACAATCTTTTTTTATTCATCAATTCAAAGAACTTTTTTACTAGGTTGAAATAAGAAGATGATTTCCTTATTAAGATTAATCACTTTTTTAAGAACGAATAAAATCAATTGTAAATAGTGATCTACAAATTCGTATACATCATTAAAAGAAAAATTATCTGTTATTACGAAAAAAATATTATTAAAAATCGAAAAATTATTATTAAAAAAAATAATAATTAAACTAATATTATAATCTAAATTTTTGAAGATAATAATATTTATTTTTTATATTAATAAATTTTAAAAGTTACTTTAAATTTCCTATTAGTAAAATATTTTTAATGGAGTAAAATTATTATTTAAAAAAAATTTAAAAATTATTAATTAAGAAAAAATTAATTTTCAAAGTATTTTCATTTTTTAAATTTTATGAATTCTTTGATAAATATTTTTTAAGATAAAATAAATAAATAAATATAAATTTTTTCGAAAAGAGAAAAAAATAGATCAAAAATGGAAACCCATTTCCTTTTACATTTTTATGAATTTTTTGAATTTTTTTTTTTTAACGAAAAAAAATTTTTACAAAAAAGAAAAAAAATAAATTAAAAAGGAAACCCATTTCCTTTTTCATCTTATAAAATTTTTTTTGATTTTTACAAAAAAAAATTTTTACAAAGGGAGAAAAAAAAAATAAATTAAAAAGGAAACCCATTTCCTTTTTTCATTTTTATAAATTGTTTTGATTTTATTTCATGAAAAAAAATTTTAACGAAAAGAGAAAAAAGTAAATCAAAAATGGTAGGGTATTTCCTTTTTATTTTTACAAAAATTAAAGCAAAAATGGAAAGTTATTTCCTTTTTCAATCAAAAAAAAAATCTAAAAAACGTTAGCTTACGCTATACTCTAACTCATCCAAATTTGGACTTATGGTTAGATCAAATGCAAAATCTAATCCATAAAAATGCACTAACTAAATCCATAAAAACGCACAATTTTTCACAATTTTTCATAATTTTTCGTTTTAAGATATGATTGTCAATGATCTCAATGATCTAATGCATTCCGGGATATGATCATCATTTTGGCACAAAAAAATCTATCGAATTATGGGTTAATGAATGATAATCATTTCATTGGTGCTTAATAATTATAGCTAAGATGAAATGATTAACCAGTTACTGCAATTTTGTAATAATTGATCTACATTCCAGTTTAGCAATGATGCAATGCTTGTACTTGTGATTAATGCTTTTGCAAATAATGTATTTTGCATAAATATTATTACCATATTAATTCATACTAATAAAGGTGTTTAAAAGGCGTTTAATAATAAAAAAAGAAAAAAAGATATTTATCATTTTCAATTAGGGAGAGTTTTGAAATAGCAATGAGCCAATATATTGGTAAAGGTAAAGCATATAACATAAATAATAATATAAATTAGAATTTTTCAAAATTATTAAATAAACATGCAATATAATAAAACTAGTTTTTTGTGATATCAAAAAACCTAAAGGTAAATATAATATACAAAACAAATTGAAATAATAAGATTTTTATTTATTAAAAAACTTGATTATAAATAATCAAATATAATTAAACCAAATTTGTAATATAACAAAACTAGTTTCCAGTAATATAGAAGAATTCACTGGAGAATTTGAGGGAAGTGGCACTGTAGAATTTGAAAGAAGTAATATTGAGGAATTTGAAGGAAGTGACACCAAGGAATCTAAAGGTATATCAAACAAGCCGAAGTATTAAGTTTTTATTTATAAACAACTCAAATACTACAAATATACAGTAATTTAAACTAACTATATTATGTAAAAATTATTAAACATTTAGCTCGTAAGTTAACATAATAAATTACTCATTATTTTTATTATATTCTATATAACTAAATAATTTATTCAATAATTAATAATCTGTAGTTGGTAAATTATCAGTCATTTAAATCTTCAGTCCTTTATTTATTCTACGTAAAATTCAAATAAATTCTTTGTTTATATAAATATTTAATAATTAATTATATTGCAGATGGTAAGTTACAATATATATTATATTTATTTGTTTAATATTTTATATAATTCAACTAATTATATTCTTAATTTGAATAACTAGATTGTAAGTAATATATAATTTACAGTAAATAATTTTATATTATCTTTATATCTAACTAATTAATAATTAATGATACTTCAGGGTGTAAGTTATATGATATCTATATTTGTATTATTTATATAATTTAAACTACTAATTTTTTTATTTAAAAAAATTATTAAATAATATAGATGGTAAGTTTTTTATTTAATTCTATTATTACTTATTGTTATAATATTTACATATAATTTAAACTAACTAATTTCTTTATTTAATAGATCGTAAGTTATAAGTTATTTATTTAATTCTATTATTACTTATTG
>QZLH01000657.1:19252-45984 GCA_003833135.1 Oehlia diaphana
GCATGAGAGAAAACAAAGATATGAATAATAAAAAGAAGAAATCTTTAACATTAGCTCAAAAGAAAGAACTTTGCAAAAAATGTAGAGATCAAAAACTTAGTGGTGTTCAATTAGCAGTACAATATGGAATTTCCACTAGCACAGTTTTCGATATTTTAAAAAGATCAGAACATTGGCTTTCCATTGATACCACATTACCAAATGCAAATAATTTTTGTGAAAAATCTAGTGTTTATCCACAACTAGAAGAAGTAATGAGCATTTGGGGTATGACAGATAGTTCTTTTATAAGAATAAAATTATGAAAAATCACGTGATTTTTTGGTATTTCAGATTTTTCATATATTTTTATATAAATCCAGTTTGGCGAGATTTTTTTGATATATCAGATGTCTTGATATATCAGATATTTTTACTGGAACAAACTGATCCAATTTATCAAGATTGCCTGTGTATTACAAAGCAATATTGTATATTACTGCAAAAACACTTGATAAAGTAATAATTGGGTGTCAGAGAATTATTACTCTACCTTATATGGAAGGTTGGAGGGTCAAATTCTAAATATAGATTTAAACTGAAAATGTTGGGTTGCTTAATGAAATAAGTAATTTAATATTATTATAAATTTGAATTTATTCCGTCAGGAACATTATTTGTTACGGGAGATATTATAGTATAATAATTTGTTAAACAAAGAGGGTTAAAATCTCATAATTTTTATAGAACTTTAAGGCTTGAAGGATTTGGTTTATTTTCAGCTGTAAGCATTATTATTTAAAAGATGAAATTTTTTACTTCTAAAATTTTTTATTTCTAATTTATTTATTTATTTTGTTTTCATTTTCTATAAAGATACTAGTATTAATGCGTGTCACTTTAGATCAGGCTATATTCGCACCATGTTTTATTACAACATTTTTCGTAGGTCAGGCATTATTAGAAGGTCAAGAAAAAATCTCAAATTTTAGAAAAGATTGGAGATGTCAATGTAAATTCCTCCCGGAATATTTATCTTAAAAATATTGTTTACTTGAGTTAATATTAATATTTTTTTACCTTCTTAACATACACAGGCTTTTGTACCTACTTTAATTAATAATTATAAATTGTGGTCGGCTATACAATTGCTCAATTTTCATTTTACTCCATTGAATTATAGGCCTTTAGTTGGAATACTTATTTATCTGTTAACAATAAGAAAAGTTCCGACAAAGTAAGTATTAAATAGAAAATGAAAATAAATAGAATTGACTATTAGCGATAAAAATTTTGTTATAAATAAAATTATTAAACTTTCGTTGATGGCTTAGTAAAATGATGAGATTTCCTTCGAACGTATTTATTCCCATCAATTTCTCCTTTTTTACTGAAATTGGAATTATTATAAATACCAGAAAGTCAATGGAATGTAATGATACAAACAATTAAGATAAAGATACGGAAAATGATATTAAAGAAGTATTCTCTATGATAATGATTTAAATAATTTAATTAAAATCTAGAAATAATATAATAAGTTCTAAAATGAGTATTTTGAATTTTTTATCTTTGAAATAAAAACGTAAGTGTAATTACTTGGAATCTAGTAATTGTAAAAGGATGAAAATTGGTCGAGTTATATTACAGTTATTTTAATGTCTTTGGCATTGCCTTTTTGAAAACAGCCTACAATTCTGATTTGACTGACACTATTTTGTCAAATGTCGATTTCTATTTTGCTGACATGAAAAATTACCTAACTTCGTTTTACTGAAATTACATAAAAATTACTGACTTTTCATCTACTGAAAATTTATAATTTATCAACTACTCCATACTGCGCCTTAATTTCATCTTTAAAAGAATGATTATCGCGTAATTTTTTATAGTTAATAAACTAGCAATCACCCATTGGGACCAATGAGTTTGTTTAAATAGAAAATTTAGTATTATAACTAGTATATTTATATTTATTATTTACTTATTTATTAATTTTAATCATTTTTTTCAAATCTTATATTTTATTTGTTCAATTACAAACTAACTTTTTTTACTTATGTAAAAAAAAAAAATTACATATACTCCATAATTAGTGTTAAACAAAATACAATGATGATATCAATAAAAGAAAAATAATAATATTAGACTTAAATTTGTTGCATCTTATCTAACATAAGGAGTTTAGTATAATTAAAATATGAGTTTTCACAATTGTATTACACCTTTATATTTTATATTCATCACTTTTTTTTTAGATGAACTTTTATAAAATGTGTTTTATATTTGGTGCAGATGCATGTTCTAATTGACTTATTTTTCGTTTTTGTTTGATAACCTACCAATAAAATGATTTATAATTTAATAAATTTTCAATAAAAATAAACAATAATTTAAGTAAATGTTACATACTCTGTAAAATCAATAACTTCAGCCGAAATATTGTAAGTATCACCATGTTTTGGAAGTTCATTTGTAAATTGATTGAGTATTTGAGAAGTATAACAAGCTTGTGGATGAATTGATTGACTATTTCCAGTAGATAAAAAATTTTTTTTTCTATATTCTTCTGCTTCTTCAATTTGTTTTTTAATTTC
Source organism: Oehlia diaphana (assembly GCA_003833135.1). NCBI lineage: Eukaryota > Fungi > Glomeromycota > Glomeromycetes > Glomerales > Glomeraceae > Oehlia > Oehlia diaphana. The sequence goes on from QZLH01000657.1 coordinate 21,829, forward strand.
GACCATTTTGCTATTTCAATAGCACTTGTCTCTTATCTGGATCTGGATCCCAACAATTTTTCATTAAATCAATATAAAATTTTGGTGCTTCTTTTTCATTTATTTCAGGTCTAATTCCATTACATATATTTAATGCTAAAATACTATCATGAGCACAATTGGCAAAAGGTTGTCTTCCAGTTGCAATATGATACATAATCATACGAAAACTATATACATTTGCTGCTTGATTATATGGCTTTCCTCTTAATACTTCAGGAGCTACAAATGCATAACTCCATAAAATTTTGTTTTGTCTATATTACTAACCTCTCCATATCTGAAATATATATATCACTAAAAGAATTTCCAGAGCCATCATAAGCATCATTACGAAATGATACCAATGATGGAGTGATGGAGCTTTCCTGGAGCTATAAATATTAGATTTTAAATTACATTTACAATTCTATTAATTATTAACAGAAAAAATAAGGATTATATAATAATGTACTTATTACCTAAATGAAGATTAGCCACATGATCGTGTCATGTTTGTTTATCGAATCTCATTTTCAGTATTTTTCTTTTTTTCTTTTATTTTATTTCTAACTTATATTCTAAACTTTGTTTCTTACTAACTCTATCTCATTATTTTTAGTTCCTTTAGTCCTTCCGGTTCTGCAATTAAGGTTTCGTTTCTTATTTTATTCTTTTTATTTTGTTTTTGTTTCATATTTCGTTTTTCACTAATTTTATTTCATTTTTTTTTTTAGATCTTTTAGTTCTTTGGTTCTACAAATATTAAAGGTATGTTTTTTATCTTTTATTTATTTTTTTCTATCTTATATTTCGTTTCTTACTAACTTCAATTTTTTTACTTTATGGTTTTATTTTTACCTGGTTTCCTATCATTATCTTTTGCTATCCAATTTCCCTATCATGATCTTTTTTTATTTTTTGTCTCTCATCATTTTTCACCTCCTATTATTTCTCATTATTCCATTCCATTATTTTCTATTACATCTTTTCATTTTCCATTATTTCTCTCCTGTTTACTTCCTATCATTTCTTTTTGTCTCTCATCACTCCTTTTCGTCTCCTATCACTCCTCTTCATCTTCCTATCACTCCTCTTCATCCTATTTCTCCTTTTTGCTTCCTATCACTTCTCATTACTCTTTTTTACTCCTTTTCATCTTCTATTACTTTTCATTACTCCATTGTTATTCATCTTTTTATTAGCACCTTTATTCTTGATCATTGTAATTTACTTATCATTTCTTTTATTTGTATCACTCATTAAAATAAATACAGCGATTTTTTTCTTTAAAATCGTAAATGTATGATTTAAATTTTAATATTTGCAAATAAAATTTCATTAGATAAGATTATTTTGAATAATTATGTTTGCAAAAAAATTTATTTTTAAAAAAATAACTTTTGCGATAAAATTTTTAAGTTTAGCCGATCAAAAATTAAGCTAAGATGAAAAAATCAGTTGTCAGCCGATTAATCTTTATATATTTTATATCACGTGACATCCAAGCAATTCCAAATTATATTTACAATAATGTAGCCATTTATATTAATGATTTGACGTTTGAGTGTAGAGGATTAATTAAGGAATTGTAAAAAATAATTATCAATAAAAATTGATTAATTTTTTACAAAAAACTTTAATATTATGAAAATATTACAAATATTTTTATTAATTAATTATAAATTTTATAATTATTACTTATTATTTATTTTACGTCAATCTTAAACTTATAACCAACCTAGAAAAAAAAATATTTGAACAATTAAATGTATTAGGATCTATTCATTTCATTTATTATTATTCTTTTGATATTTATTTTACTCGATAAATTATTAATTTAACTAAACAACTTGAATTAAAATCTTTATTCAAAAATCCTGGTGATTATTTAGAGAATTTCGGCGGATATGGATTTGGATATAATAATCTATTATTAATCAACATTTTCTTCAATTAATTAATTATAAATATTGTAAAAATATCAATTTTTTTTTGATTTTTATGAATTTGAAAATCAAACTATTTATCCAGCGTTCAATTTAATTGAAAAAACCTTAATCATCTTTCTATCAACGTCGGTCAATTTACCTATATCTGATATGTTATATTGATTTTTTTTTTTAAAAAAAATAATAATTTTGTAAATATATTTAATATAATATTAATAATAAAAAAATTGAAGAAAAATTTTAAAAAAATTTGGGGAAGAAAAGGATAAAAAAAGAAACCAGTTTAAAAAAAAGGGAAATTTCCGAAAAAAAGGAATCCGAAAAAAAAAAATAAGTACGAAAAAAATTCTGAAAAAAAGGACAATAATCCAATCCAAAAAGACAATACATTCTAAAAAAAAAAAGATCGAAAAAAAATAATATAAAAAAGATTGGTCTTAAAAGACCGAAACAATGGGGATTATTTAATAAAAAAAAAAACTTCAGTTTGGGAAAAAAAATTAAACCTAGACGGGGAAAGATGAGAAAAAACAAATTTTTCGGTTCGAAAATTTTTTTTTAAAAAAAAAATTTCGATTAAGGTAAAATATTATTAACTTATTATGATTGGAATGCACACGGATCGGATAATTATTGATCATAAATAGATCAATTATATATGGCATGGGATTTCAAGGTACACAATTCAAATTATTTATATGGAAACTAATCCAAACGTCAGACAAATTTTTTTAGTTATATACTTTAGATAAAACTAAATTTATTCAATAAATAACATCCTATTTTGTTTGTTACAAACAATAAATTCAGTTTTTTTTTCAAAAAACTTTACAGCTGATTTCATAAACCACAGGACATTTGACAAATTTTTATGCGAGAGTTTCCTGCTTGTCGGGTTGTCGGCAAATTGAAAAATAACGAACACATGATTAGCTGATATCACGTGACAAAATATGAGCTGATTGGCTACCGACAATCCATTATGAAATATCATGATTGTAAAATGTCATTGAAATAATAGTGGTCAGTAACTTTTAAGTAGGTGTTGGTATAATGGATTAATACGATTTAAACATATATATTTTATGTTTATTAAATTTAGATTTTTAAAAAATAGGAAAGGGTAGGCACCAACTACGTTTGGATAGTGAAATCGAAACATAAAAATGAAAAATATCAAAATAGATTAGTAGAGATTCAATGCAAGTTAGTCTGCAGTTACGGATGAACGATTATCTGAGTGGGATTTACAGGAAAAGAATAGGAAGAAGCGATTTATTAGTGAAAAGAGTTGAAGAATACTACGCTCTGAACGCGGTTTATAATCAAGACTTTATAAAGATCAAGAAATTAATAAAGATATTAAGAAGCGTTGGTGTTAACAGCGGTGGGGTCAGAGAAGATAGAAAATATTTTAGAGAATACTGTAGTTAAATGTATATGGATAATTTAGATGCATTCGTATTTACAATTAAAATCGTCTGTATTAAATTTGTTCGGTATGGGATGATGTTTAATGTTAAATGTCATGCAAAAAAATAGAGGTGGGAGTACATTTAAACAATTAAGTTGGAATGCTTAACTGTGCGAATATAAAATCTCGTTAATTTGAGAATTTTATACTGTATGGTCATGAGTTTAATCAATCCCGTTCCCAATTTTACACTTGTATACTAGGACTCGAGCGATATACTGTATACTGTAAATTGGTAACAACTCGTTTACTGTTAGCTCTAGGCGTCTCTTCAGAGCCAGAACTACATAATGCCCCTATTATTATCCAAAAAGGACATTATTTTGGTTCAATTTCTTGTTAATCATTACGAAGAAACAAATTATTCGTTTTTTATTTAAATTGCTGCTTATTCATTTATATATGTTTATATTTGTACTACTTAAGTAAATAAAAATTCATGTTAAAACAAACTTTGTTAAATAATATCCGAGTGTTAAAATTATCACAAGTTACGGAACTATGGAATTATTCAAATAATGTTTTTAATTGTAAAAAAAAAAAAAAAAAAATTAAAATAAAAATACGATTACGTTCCATCCAATTAAATCCTTATATTGTTTGTTATGATAAAAAGAAATTATTTTTATTCAAATTAAATTAGCGCTTTATGATTTGAAATACTTCGTAATCTTCTATAGCAAAATAATCTTCAGAATCCCTTATCTTTTTTTTATAAATGTTCTTTTTACAGCGAATTATTTTATAATCCGTAAATTGATTTTCATTCCATATAACAATATCCTGACCAAAATATGGACCATGTTTAGGGTGATAGTTCAATGCATGATCTATATTTTCTACTTTGCTTATAATTGCATCTTTAATATTCTTATTTATAAAAGAAAAGATAAAACTTTCATTGGTTTCACCCCAAGTATTAGAAGATTCCCATTTTAAAGGACTATATCCACCAAAAATTTCATCTATCCCTTTTGTTTTAATGAATGTAACAGTATTATATTTATCATCACATAATTCATGAAACTTTTTAGGAGTAAATCCATCTCGACTTCCCCTTAATAATAATAAAAATTTGTATGGTAAATATAATTCTCTAAGATGAGAAAATTTGTTAATTTCTACTTTATCAATACACTTTGAAATAAATGAAACAATATTTAAATTAACTAATTTTGAATCAATAATTTTATCCATACTAAAATTTCTGGGAAGTAAAAAATTATCAGTGGATACCCTATCAGGATCCAAATAGGAATTTAATAGGCCTTCATATAATTGATGACTTAAAAGTTTTTTATACGGCCGAATTTTTCGTGAGAATTCAATAGATGATAAACAACAAAATCTAATTAAAGGTAAACAATGTTGTAGAGAATTTTTCATTGTTTTGAAATCGTCATCTGACCAGGTTTCAAGATCTGGAATGAGATTTGGATTTTGCGCAAGACCCCATTTTAATACATGTTCCCACACTTCAATTTCTTTCATTTGTAAATCATCCCTTCTGAGAAATGAAATTAAAGATTTCTCAGGAAGAGAAGTAAAATCAAACGATTGAAATATTTTTTCAGGAGATTCAGCCATTAAATTTGTACAAAATTCTTGAAGTCCTGATAATGATTTGGATTGAAAACTTGTTTGATGAATAAGTTCAAAATGTTGTTCTAACCATTCAGAATTATTTTCAATTAAATATTTTTGTAAATAATTAACTAGTTCTTGAAGACGAAGCTCATCTGCAGCTACCAATACATTTAGAATATCTGAAGTTTCTTGTCCATTCAATGAAAGAATGCCACCGTAAATATACCTATATGAAGAAATTTTAAATTTTGTAGTTACAAGTATATTAAGGTTCAATTATATAATATTTAATAAATTTACCCCAAAACAATTTGAAAGATTTCTGGAGATATATTTGGTAATTTGATATGTGATAAAACACCATTATCATTCTTTTTATTAGAAGACAAAGTTCGTCGTAAGTACGAAGAACGGTAACATAAAATATTCATATGAGCGCGAAAGATTTTTACATTGGGATCTTCCCCAACTTCAATTGTAATATCATAATACTCATTATCCTCTAATAGTTCAATAAAATTTTGGCTTAATAATCTAGAAAACAGTTCAATAGACATTATTTTACGTATTTCAAATAAAAAAATGAGAAAGGGAAAAAGACATTTTTTATTGTTCAGATTTGATATTGATATACAATTACATGATTGGTGATTAAAAATGTAAGTATAACAAGACTACAAGAGGTAATTTTCTATGGGAAAGCTTGATAGTAATTACAAAAAAGGATTAGCACTTAAAATTACTATGACCTTGATTCATGATTCCCATAATGAATTTACAATTCCAGTAAGAATTAACAATCGTTAGCATAAAATCATCAACCATAAGAGAATTTTTTTAGTCCATTGAGAGAAGATAAAGATTTACAAATATGACGTAAAAAATAAGTTCCCCAAAAAATTCTGCGTAAATCATGTGATCATCACAAATCACATGATTGTGATTAAAGACGTAATTTACATAAAATAATAAACTTTTATTTAAGTTTCACTTTTTCACTTTCAATATGGATATTGTAACTATTGATAATTTACAAAAATGTGAAAAATGTCGAAAAAATTTATCTCTAGAAGCTTTCATTCTCGGCAATTTAAACTTATAATATATGTCGGCATAAAGTTACTTTGCAATATGAACAATCAGAGGTAGAACTTTTAATTCTAGAAGAAATGTCAAAACAACTATTTGAAAAAATTTTAGAAATCAACACTAGTGAATATTTAGAAACTAGTACTATAGATTTTAATTGCAATGTTTCAAAAATTTTTTCGACCACGTCTTGATTTAGTAATTTATATTCTTCTTATTCCACATCATCAACAACAATTAATAAATATTTATGTGGCCATGAAACCTTCATGGTGGTAAGATTAAATTAATAATGAATATTTTACTGATATTGAAAAGTGGATATGTTCTTGTTTGGGCTTTTTAAAAATTGATTTTTTCTTTGTAAACATTTAATTAATGTTTCTCAATTTACAATTATCCTTCTTTTTTTTTACAAAGTTCAACGTCAAGAGATATATCCTTACCAGGTGAAGAATCAACGCAAAATCCACCTTCTAATTCAAATAGAGGTAAATATATTTATATTATCATATTGACAATAACAAAAATAAACCTTTTTTTGTTCTTTTTTTAGATAATGCATTAACAATATAACAAATGCAACTTTTTTAAGATTACAAATTAATACTATGTCAAGCATTGAAAATTGTAGAAGAATCAGGCAAGTTTCAAGGGAATTAAAAGTTTAATAACTGATATTAATAAGTATGAAAGACAGATTATAAATCCACGTACTTGGAAAGATCATAATGAACATACGATGTTTTTAGAGAAGCGATTTATTTTGTACTAGATAGGCAAGTAAATTAATAAATTTCTTTTTTAAAATAATAAATTAATAAAGTTTTCTTTAAATTTCATTATAAAATACTTTTAATTTTTTTGAATATCCGAATTCACATGGTTTGACACGTGATATTTTGCCAGTTCATTACGTGAAATATCTGAAATATCTAAATATAAACAAAAAGGCGACAATAAAAAATAGCAAAAATTAAGAATGCAAAATTTATTTTTCTTTTTAAAAAAAAGTGTTTTTTTTTTTTTTTTTTTTTTTTGATTAAAGTGATTTGATCATGTAACGAGTAACGACTTTATTGTATTAAGTCACACAAAAATTAAAAATCAAATAAAAAAAATTATTTTATAATACTGTAATTGATTTTTTTAATAAATATATTTATGTGAAAATTGTAAAAATTTAAAAAATTGTTGAAATGAAATAAAGCTTAATATAAAGAAGTTAATAATTAAATATTTTTTATGGAATTTTTAGGATTTTATCCTACATTATTGTAAACCAACATCTCTCCCGGTCACTAATAATCTCATTAAGGCGAAATTCCAAGAGACCTTTTAGATCTTCTAGTTCATGTTGTAACAATTTCAATATTTTTTTTTATAGTGATTCAACAAAGATTTATTAGGATAACAAGCAATTTGAAAAGTTTTGTGAATATAAAATGTTTGTTAATCTGCAATCAACAAAATACTCGAATCAAATTGTTTTGTTTATGAGTTGAATTAATTATTACAAAGAAATAATTCAAAAAAAAAAAAAAGATTTGTTATTTATTTATTCGTATTTGATTTAAATACGTACTAGAAGCTACGGAACTATGGAATTATTCCAATAATGCTTAATTGGAAAAAAAAAGAAAAAAATTTTAAAATAGAATACGTTTCCTCTAGTTAAATCCTCATAGTTTACATTATCTATTTCTTATGTGATAAAAGGAATTATTTTGTCTCAGTAAAACTAGCGCTTTACGATCTGAAATACTTCGTAATCTTCTATAGAAAACTTATCTTCAATATCTCTAATCTTTTTTTCGTAATGATCCATTTTACAGTAAATTACATTATAATCTGTGTCTTGACCTCTTGAACTCCCCAAAATAATATCATTGCCGAAACATGGACCATGTCTAGGGTGATAGTTCAATGCACGATCTATATTTTCTACTTTGCTTATAATTGCATCTTTAATATTCTTATTTATAAAAGAAAAGATAAAACTATCATTAGTTTCACCCCAAGAACTAGAAGTTTTCCATTTTGAAGGATTATATCCACCAATAATTTCTTCCGTCCCCTTTATTTTAATAAACGTAATAGTATTATATTTATCATCACATAATTCATGAAACTTTTTAGGAGTAAACCCATCTTTACTTCCTCTTAATAGCAATATAAGCTCGCGCGGTAAATAATATTCTCTGATATGAGCAAATTTGCTATCATTATTGTCAATCCATCTTAAAATAGTTGAAAAAATATCAAAATCAACAATTTTTGAATCAATAATTCTATCACTTTTAATATTTCTAGGAAGTAAAATATTATCAATTGATACATTATCAGAATTCATATAGGAGTCTATTAAATCTTCATAAAGTTGTTTACTTAAGAGTTTTTGATACGGACGAACTCTTAGTGTCAATTCTTTAGACGTTAAACTAAACAATCTAATTAAAGGTAAACAATGTTGTAGTGATTTTTTCATTGTTTTGAAATCATCATCTGACCAAGTATCTGGATCTTGAGTGAGAGTTGGATTTTGTGCAAGGCCCCATTTTAACACGTACTCCCACACCTTAATTTCCCGCATTTGTAAATCATCATTTTTAATGAGTGAAATTAGAGATTTTTCAGAAAGAGAAGTAAAATCAAACGATTTAAATATTTTTTCGGGAAATTCGGCCATTAAATTTGTGCAAAAATTTTGAAGTTCTGATAAAGAATTGGATTGGAAACTCGTTCGATGAATTAGTTCAAAATGTTGTTCCAACCATTCAGAATTATTTTCAATTAAATATTTTTGTAAATAATTAACTAATTCTTGGAGATGAAGCTCATCTGCAGCTATCAACGTATTTAAAATTTCCGAAGTTTCTTGTCCATTCAATGAAATAATACCACCATAAATATACCTATATTCAAAAATATAGTATTTAAATTAAGTAATTGCATTTAAATTTAAATTCGATACAGTAGTAAAATAAACAAAAAAAAAAAAATTACCTTAAAATAATTCGAAAATTTTCTGGTGAAATATTTGATAATTTAATATGCGACAAAACACCATTGTCATTCTTTTTATTAGAATCCAAAGTTCGTCGTAAATATGGAGCGGTGACACAAAATATTCATATGTGCACGAAAAATTTTTACATTAGGATCTTCACCAACTTCAATTGTAATATCATAATATTCATTATCTTCTAATAGTTCAATATAGTTTTGACTTAACAATTTAGAAAATAGTTTAGTAGACATAATTTTACGATTTTTTTTTTTTAAAAAAAAAGAGAAACTTTTTTTTTAAATTTAGTAAGTTATATAATATTTACATATACTGTATTTGATGTACAATTATATAATTTGTGGCTAGACATATATGTATAAATTTCGTTTCACAATGCAAGATACGCCGTTATAAATAAAGTTAATAAACATAAATACGAATTATCATACATTTCATTATTTTTGGATTTAAAAAAAGAAATTGATGATTTATTTAAATTTAAAAAAATAAGTTTACTTTACTAAATTATCATGTTAAAATTTTCATTGGAGAAAGATTCATATATTAAACGTACTACAAATTATGGAATTAAGAATTATTCCAATAATGTTCCAATTGTAAAAAAAAAAAGAAAAAAAATTTGTTATTTTTTTTTTATAATATAGCCTTCTACAGCGAATTCTTTCATAATCTAATTGATCTGCAGAACTGTATATAATAATATCACTGCCAAAATATGGACCTTGTGTAATGTAATTATTAAATGCATAATTTGCATTTTCTACATTACTCATAATTGCGTCTTTAATATTCTTATTTATAAAAGAAAAAATAAAGCTATCTTTAGTTGTAACCCAACCACCATTAGATTCCCATTTTAAAGGGTTGTATCCACCAATAATTTCTTCTGTTCCTTTTATTTTAATGAACGTAATAGTATTAGATTTGCCATCACATAATTCATGAAATTTTTTAGGTGTAAATCCATCTCTACTTCCTCTTAATAATAGTTTAAATTTGTATGGTAAATATAGCTTTCTAATATTAGCGAATTTGCTACTGTAATTCATGTCTATTTTATCAACCCATCTTGAAATAGCCGAAACAATATCTAAATTAACTATTTTCGAATCAATAATTTTATCAAATTTAATATTTCTAGGAGGTAAAATATTATCAATTGATATATTATCAGGATCCATATAAGAGTCTATCAAGTCTTCATAAAGTTGTTGATTTAAGAGTTTTTGATATGGTCGGACTTTCTGTCTTAATTCTTTGGATGATAAACAGAAAAATCTAATTAAGGGTAAACAATTTTGTAAAGTATTTTTCATCGTTTTGAAATCATCACCTGTCCAAGCTTTTGGTTCTGAAACAAGAGTTGGATTTTGTGCAAGACCCCATTTTAACACGTGCTCCCATACTTCAATTTCTCTCATTTGTAAATCATCCTTTTTAATGAGTGAAACTAGCGATTTTTCAGGAAGTGAAGTAAAATCAAATGATTTAAATATTTTTTCAGGAGATTCTGCCATTAAATTTGTGCAAAATTGTTGAAGTTCCGATAAATATTTGGATTGAATGCTCTTCCGATGAACAAGTTCAAAATGTTGTTCCAACCACTCAGAATTATTTTCAATTAAGTAATTTTGTAAATAATTAATTAGTTCTTGAAGATTAAGCTCATCTGCAGCTACCAATGTATTTAGAATATTTGAGGCTTCTAGTCCATTCAATGAAAGAATGCCACCGTAAATATATCTATAAAAAAATTAAAATTAGATGGTTACAAAGTATATTAAGTAATATTAAATAAAAAATTTACCTTAATATGATTTGAAAAACTTCTGGTGATATATTTGGTAATTTAATATGTGATAAAACGCTATTATCATTCTTTTTATTAGAAACTAAAGTTCGTCGCAAATATGGAGAACGGTAACACAAAATATTCATATGTGCACGAAAAATTTTTACATTAGGATCTTCACCAACTTCAATTGTAATATCATAATATTCATTATCTTCTAATAATTCAATATAATTTTGACTTAATAATTTGGAAAACAATTCAGTAGACATTATTTACGATTTTTTTTTTTTTAAAAAAAAAATCAAGAAATGAAAAAAAATTTTATTTTATATTTGGGTTAGTTAAATAATTATTATTGATGTACAATTACATAATCTGTAGTACATTAAGCTGTTACACAATGGTTAGCCGATTAACAAATATTATATCCTACATTTATATTGCAAGACACTTATTTTGCTTTATAATTTTATTAGAATAAAACGAAACTTTCAAGGGACCCTTCAATTCCTCTGGTGCAATTATGACCCGTAGTTGCAATATATTTCAGCTTTATCCAGTTATTCAAAGTTCACAGTTTCATTAACAATTCTCAAACAATTCAACGAAGGCTTAGTATAAAATCATCATTTCAGAAATAGCCTTTAAAACATAACTATATACAAAGTTAATATTTTAAAAAAAATGTCAGGCAAATGTAGTAAATAATATAAATCAATGAATTTTTTTCATAATATTATGTATATTGAGTTTGGTTAAATGCTAACTAATTGTTTGTTTAGCAAATGTAAATAATAAAAATCAATAATTTATTGGGTTCATATCCTAAGGAGTTGGTTAAATGCTAACTAATTGTTTGTATAGCATATAATTAGGAGTTGAGGTAAATATTAATTAATTGTTTGTTTCTCCTTGTTTTTAAACAAGGAGAAAATTTTTCTTCAAGACGTTTCATGACTTCATCCATACCACCACCACTATAGAGGCTAATCAAATTTTCATTATAAGCTTCTGTTGTGCCACTGACTCTATTCACTTTTTTTATTGTCAATTCTCTTACAACACCATCTAATCTACCAGGAGTTGCCTCAGGATTATGTTTTATAGCAAGGCTTGCAATGGCTAGTTCCTGCATAGCATTTGCCATAATTTTATTATATAACCTTTTTTCTTCTAGATTATTTTTAGTCATCTGCTTCCTTTTAGTTATCTCTTTATAATCTATATTTTGTGAACTAATTAACTGCAAGTTGATTAATACATTTGAGTTAGTGAGTTTGTATCACATTATACATAATCAATACAAATATATACAGTATATTTACCTTCTCATGTTCTATAATAAATTTTTTCCAGTATAACACTAACCATATTTCTGAATGCTCCAATTTTGTCTATTAAAAAAAATATTAGTTAGCAGTGTAAATTTTTTATTTAGAACAAAGGAAGGCACAGGTCTGGATTTTTTATTTAGGATAAATGAGGGTACATGGCTGGTCTAACCAACAGTTCATATACTAATGATAAACTTAGGACACTTAATTGAAGAACTGTGGAGTGGTTACACACAGAGCACAACAAAAAATTAATTCTTCCAATCAGATGCACCCTCATAGGAGTTACTCTCCCTGTAAAAAAAAGTTAATCCATTATTTATATCCCATCTTTTTAAAACCTCATACTTTCAGAATTAATAACCTTATATCACAGAATTTATAAATAATTATCATTTTCTGTGAATGGACCCATAAAAGGCTCATTTTTTACAGAAATAATGGATAAAATTTTTATAGTTCCTAAGCTTGCAAAATATAAAATAAAAAATACACTGTACCTTTTCTTTTAAGTCCATCCCCAGTTTCTCACCTTCTTTTAAAAATTTAAATGACCAGAATTCATCCAAACTTTTCCAGTTTGAAAATGATGAAGAAGCAATGATGACATCAAGGTGTAGATCCATAAATTCATGATATGATGATCTATAATTTTTCTCTCTTAAATAAGAGATGAGGACTGTATTTAAAATGAAGATAAGAATTCAAATTAAATAAAAGAAGGGAAAAGATTATAAGTCCTCAAGTCACAAAACTTACTATCTTGGCCAAGGTATTTAGATGTACCCTCCTCCATGATTATTTTTAGCCAAAGTCACAAAAAGTTAAAAATGGTAAAAAAAAAAAAAATATTTGGCAATTGCAGGTCTTTAAATAAAAAAAAAATTTTGTTCTTACAACATTTTTAATAATACTGAAATAACATTGCATCATCTTTATTGAAATAAGAAGATAACTTGATTTAGAAATAATAGCAAATTATGATTTTTTACTCAGTGTGTCAATTTTTTTTTTATTTAAAAAAGAACTACAAAAAGATTAATAAATATGACACATATTGATATTAATATTATTAGAATATTTAAAAATGACCATTCAAAATTTATAAAGTTATTGATATGATGTGATAGCTTGTACTGTAATTATGAGTATCAGTTTATAGAAGACGCGTAGACGTCGTGTGTTTGTTTTTAAAAATTAGTATATCTAGAAGATATATCAATGTTTATCACCTTAATGTGTTTTATAATATCAACAGTTCAATACAATGTTACCATACAGAAGCTTGTAAATAGATGCACCGAAATTGAGACTCGGAGATATCAGGTGATCTGCTGCGTTGAATAGTGCCGACCGAGACTAAGTTAATTCCGGCTTGAATTAGGACGGTATCAGTATGACTGATTTACGATTAACTTTGTTATACGTAATTTATAATGAAGTCGGTATATAGTGAAAAAATTAATTATAGATGGAAGAAAAAAGTTCGTTATGGGCCAAAATCAGTTTATCCCGAATCGTTATATCGAGTTATGACTGTATTCTTTTTTTTTAAAAAAAAATGTCATGCTCTTCGCGTTTTATTTGTTTATATTTATAGAATTAATAATCTTTTTTATTTCATAACAATGAAATTAACTAGAAGAAAGGTATTTTTCATTAAGAGGAAGTAAAGATGGGTTTACTCCTAAAAAAATTTCATGGGTCATATGTGTTGGTAAATATAATACAGTTCCTTTATTAAAGTAAAAGGGACAAAAAAGAAATTATTTGTGGGTATAATCCATTAGAATGGGAGTCTTCTAGTTCCTGGGGTAAAACTAAAGATAGCTTTATTTTTTCTTTTAAGAATGGGAATATTAAAGATGCAATTATCAGTAACGTGAAAATACAAATTGTGCTGTAACATATTCATTGGAAGATACAAGAAAAATATTAGAACCAATTTTGGACCACATCTAGGAGTAAATATACAGATTACAATTCAAAAGAATTTTTATGAAAAAAAAGATAATTGGGATTGAACATTTTTCTTTAGAAAATTATAAAGTATTTCTAGATAGATGAATAATATCCCTACATATTGGCATTTGTCTCCTTTTGCGATAGAATTGATTTTAAAATATTTTAAATAAAATCTAAGTTTATAAAACTCAACTTATTAAACGTAAGAATAGAGTAAAAAAATTCACATAGTTCACATATAATTTTTGATTTATGTTATTAGAAAGTAAGTATGTCTTAATAATATGAAACTTTGATCATAATCGCTTTAATTAAATTTATTGTTTTATAAATATTTAAGAAATTTGTATCATCTTTTCTGGAGGAATTTAGGCGAGCCATAATTATGAATGGGTGTTAAGCAACTCGGTTTTTGTTATAAGAAGTATAAGGCGGAGGGTATGCAACAATTATGCGCGATTTGAGAGAAGTATTATATATATCTTTCACAAATTTCTAAAATAGAATTTGAATTCTAAATTTAGGGTTGAAGCCGGCTAAGAAAATTTAACTGATTAAAAATCAGGCCTTAATCAGATTACATAATTAATCGATCAATATTTTTAATTTTTTTTTGGTTGCAACTTTTTTACTCATATATTTAGTTGTGTGAAAGTCACATTTTTAAAACAATAGTACGGAATCATCCCTAATTTAATTACACAATATAGGAACTATTTATGTTGTGATTAAATGTAATAATTTTTAGTTTTTAACCTATACAAGCAAAATATTGTGTTGCTTAATAAAATATGTCTCATAAAGTAAAGATTCAAAATAAAGGTAAAAAACACTAATACATATAAGAAATATAAAAATTCTACAAAAATGTAAACTGAAAAGATACGAAGCAATAAGAATCGATTTAATTTCTTTCCGTGGGTAGTGTGTATTTTTGTCGCCTTTACGGCTTTACCTTTCGTTTTTCCCTTTCCCTTTCATTTCCCTTTTTCTTTCGCCTTTCATTGATTCTTTAACGTGATATCGATCAATCCGCAAAATTAAAATAGAGATCATTAATATTACCGTTTCACTAGTTTTGTAAATGTTAAAAGCAACATCTGATGCTTGAATCTTCTGTAAATTAGTAACATTAAAATTGAAACCACCTTTAGAAGTGGTTACAACTCCAAGTCTATTCTTGTTAGTTTCAACATTCCAATTACTTAGCTCTTGTACCATTTCACAGGTCCCTATAAATTAACATTGAAAGCTTATGTTAGTTCTAGCTCATTCACTTCAGGCCATAATAGTGAATACTAAAATGGTATTGTAAACAGTGACCATTTTGACAAGTGGTTGTACACCATAACCCAACTACCTTAGGGATAAGCATACACTTCAGGAGTGACTATATATATAGTATCCTTCACTACTATCTATGTCCTCCATTATGACGGGTCATAATATTGGACACCAAAATGGTATTGTAAACAGTGACCATTTTGACAAGTAGCCATACACCATAACCCAATTACCTTAGGGATAAGCATACACTTCAGGAGTGACTATATATATCATAGTATCCTTCACCACCATCTATATTCTCTATTATGGCCATCTGATCCTTTGCAAGAGTGACTCCAGAGCACTTGACAGACCAACTACTATATCTTTAAGACGGTGAATTTGAACCTGATGACTTATATTCAGGTACCTTAACCAAGGCTCCACTTTCAAAGATATAACCTTGGGGTGGGTTCTCGTATGATGGGCCCCAGTCATCTATTTGCAACCCTTTAAAGTCGTCCGGTCAGCCCTCATAAACCTTCGCACGTTGCTTTCGCGGTGTGCAGTCAAGGATTATGGCCAGTGGGTGACAGAATAATTTTTACCCACCTCTTTAAAAATTCCGGTGCCATTCGCCACTTGAAATTTGCAACAGGTAAAGGTTTCATTTCTTTATTGATGGTGGGATGAAAAACTGAATTCTAATTGTTACTTTTATAAAAAATAATAAAATTGCTATATAATACGGGCTTTACAAATGTGCGTATATCCCATATGACGAGTGACCTACGAGATGTTTGGTTGTATCTTGGTTGTGAAATACGTGTGTGATTATCTCTTGTTATCAACCTGTTAATAAGTTTGAACGTTAAACCATATATAAAAGAAAAGAAAAAAAATGAACGGGCAAGGAAGAAAGATAAAGGGCACTTTATCTTCCGGGTCCTTCAGTGCTGTGGCTCTCTATTGTATATAATGGCTTAGAAGGTAACCTTTGGTATCTAATGATTTCACAACAGAAATATATTGTTCAAAAAAGTATGTTAATATGTTAAATGTACGAAAAAAAAAAAATATGTTAAATGTACAAAAAAAAATTGAGACAAAAGGAAAAATATAAGATATATATACTTTTTTTTCTGAAAATTGACACAAGCTTTTACTCATATTAACACGTCGTGTTCTACGCGTTTGAGGCCTGAGTGTGAGAAGATCAGACACAATTATTACGTAATGTCATATTATGAATAGTCGATATTTGCTAAATTTGGCCTTAACTGGCTCATAATAATAATAATATTGTATAGGTCAATATGAGTCATATTTATAGAGTAACTTTCTTGTACGTACTTTAATATTTACAGCATATAAAACAAAGCTAACAAATCGTGGTTGCAGACAGGAACTCATGCGTAGGTAATTCACTTTATTTATTTTATTTTATTTATTTTTTTATTTTTATGATAAAAGAAATTAACTGTAAATATTAATAAAATTTGATTAAAGGTTTCAATTATATATACTTTAATATTTTTATTTGAAAGTTTTATATATTTATCCGGCTGTTTGTCGATATTAATACACAAGATCATGGAATAAGCTTTTTTGTATTTGCAAAGAAAAAACTTTGAATGGAAAAGAAATACTAACCGTTTCATATGAATTATAATTATCTGCACAAACTGAAATATCACGAATCCGTATTTATATATAATCTATGACAAAGATTATATCCACAACCTAAATAGGATTATATCAATAAAGGTACATTTAAATTTTCCGAACATTTAACTATAGTAAAGAATGTAAAATTTTTATTTGTGAAATATATGAACTTGGTTTGTTATTGACAATTATTATAACGTGATAAATATATGATAAATTAAAGACTTGAATATTATGTTGAATGTTACAAAGTATTAAATCGCAATAATATTAAATATTAGAAAGTTAATATTTGAAAAGATATAATACATTATTTACAGACTATATACTTTTAAATTTAAAGAACTAAAGATAGGTATTAGAAATAGCAGGATTCATCTGACAACAGATCGGATTCAGTGAAGCTTGTTCGGCGATAAATTTTACCAACCCCAATTTTCCTAACTACATGTCCAGTTTATACTCACAGGAGTTGAAAAATAACAAATACACTTAAAACACTTAAACTAAATATATAACTACGCCTCATAACTACATTATTAACTTTTTTTGTCCGATTTTATATATTATTTTTTTTCGATCTTTTTTTGACCGTATTGTTATTTTTTTTAAATTTTTTTTTTTTTTCACTCTTTTTGGACCAGAATATTTTACGGTACTTATTTTTTTTTTTTTCGGATTCCTTTTTTTTTCGGAAATTTCTCTTTTTTTAACCGATTTCTTTCTTTATCCTTTATTTCTTTTTCTTTCGATTTTTTTTATTACTAAATAAAGAAATAAAACATTATATTAAATATATTTACAAAATTAATTTTTTTTAAAAAAAATCAATATAACGTGTAGGAAAATTGACGTTGATAGAAAGATGATTAAGATTATTAAGATTATTTTAATTAAATTGAACACTGGATAAATAGTTTGATTTGATTTTCAAATTCATAATAATCAAAAAAAAAAATTGATATTTTTACAATATTTTATAATTAATTAATTGATTTAATAATAGGTTATTATAATCAAATCCATATCCGAAATTCTCTAAATAATCACCAGATTTTTTGAATAAAGATTTTAATTCAAATTGTTTAGTTAAATTAATAATTTATCATGTGAAATGAGTATCAAAAGAATAATAATAAATAAAATGAACAAATTTTCTAATACATTTAATTGTTCAAATATTTTTCTTAAGTTGGTTATAAGTTTAAGATTGACGCAATATACAGTAAATAATTAGAAATAATATACGGTAAATTTATAATTAATCAATTTTATTGATAATTATTTTTTCACAATTCCTTAATTAATCCGAATTTCATTCTACACTCAAACGTCAAATCATTAATAATTTATATCATTATAATATTATAAATATAATTAATACATATTATTTTATTCTTTTGTTAACTAATTATTACCATATACTAAATTTTTCTATTTAAACAAACTCATTGGTCCGATGAGAAGCAAAGGGGGACTGCTAGTATTATCTTAAATTTTTGATAACCGTACTCGTAGTTATAATCCAGATGTGAGAAAATTAATTATTATAAATATTAGAATACATTCTATTTATTAGACTATTAAGATACAAGTAAAAAACAATAATTGTGATGACTACCACAATAATTTAAAACGTAAAAATTCACATATAACTGTGGTTTTCTCAAGGCATCTCAAGAACTAATGATTAAGCCATAAAACTATATCAGAACTTTATTGTTATTTTTTTTTTTTTTTTTTTTTGGTCTCTTAAAAAAATGACTACCTAAAATTGAGTCAAAATTATATTGAATTATTAAAAGATGGAAATATTATGATATTACAATTGAGGTTGGTGAAACCTAACTTAAAAATATTTCGTGTTCATATGAATACTTTGTGTTACCATTCTTCATATCTACAACGAACTTTAGCGAAAAATAATAATAATATTAGGTTACCGAATATATCACCGAAAATTTTTCAAATTATTTTATAGTAAATTAAACAAAGTTTAATATACTAGAGAATAAAATTTCTAATTTTTATTAAATTCTTATAATATAGGTATATTTATGGTGGTATCCATTCGCTGAATGGGTTAGACACATATGGTTTTCTTAAAATTTTAGCATCTGCAAATGAACTTTGTCTCCAGGAACTAGTTGATTACTTACAAAAGTTCTTAATTGAAAATAGGTCCGAGTGGATAAAACAACTTTTTGAATTTACTCAAAAATTTCTTCACGGTCAAGATAATTTGTTAAAACTTCAAGAATTTTGTACAAATTTAATGGCTCAATCTCCTAAAAAAATATTCAAATCATTTGATTTCAATTCATTTTTCTGAAAAATCTTTGATTTCACTTATTAAAAAGAGATGATTTACAAATGAAAGAAGTTGAAGTGTGAGAATATGTATTAAAATGAGGTCTTGGACAAAATCTAACACTCGTTCCAGATACTAAGAAATGATAAAAAGAATTGATAATAAAATCAACTTGAAAAAAAAATAAATGTCAATATTTTCCTTTTGTGAAAAAATAAAAACTTTAATAATTGCCAATTCCTCATTTATTATCATATGCTGACAAGTCAAATAATCCTAAGTACATATTAAATATCATATTAAATTAGAAAATTCCATATTAGTATATCCGGAATTTTTAACGATTTGTCAGTAAAATAGATTCATTTACATTTTTAAATACAAAAAAAAAATACTATAATTCTATATAATAATATTGGCAACTTGGCATAAATATCCAATTATATAATGTTTTATCTTATAAAATAATGTTTAATTTAATTTACAGAATAAAATATAAATCTTCTTTTTAGTTCAATCATCAATTGAACAGTCTAAACAATCTAAACATTCAGTAAGAACTCTTGTAAATTGATTGAGTAATCGAGAAGTATAATGAGCTTGTGAATGAATAGTTAATTGATTATTATTAATAGATAAAAAAATTGCTTTTCTATATTCTTCTGCTTCTTTAAATTGCTTTATAATTTCTTCATTTTCATAGATTCTAGGATTCATAAAAGAATTAATTAACTTTTCTATTTCAATAGCACTTGGTCTGTTATCTGGATCTGAATCCCAACATCTTTTCATTAATTCAATATAACATTTTGGTGCTTTTTGTTCATTTATTTCAGGTCTAATTCCATCACATATATTTAGTACTAAAAATTCATCATGAGCACAGTTAAAGAAAGGTTGCATACCAGTTGCTACGAAATACATAATCATACCAAAACTATATATATCTGCCGCTTTAGTATATGGATTTCCTCTCAATACTTCAGGTGACATAAAAGGCATAACCCCATAAATTTTTGTTTCATCTACATTACTAACATCTCCACATAATCCCATATCTGATATATAAAATGTACTATCAAGATTTTCATCACCACCTTGTACATTAATAAATGATAATATGTTTCCTGTATGAAAATCACGATGAACCATATCATTTTCATGAATTATTTTAAGACCATTAATTACATTTTCTAATGCATCTAATCTTTCAAACCAAGACCAATTTACAGCATAATTTTTAATATAATTATTAAAATTTCCACCATTTGCGTATTCAAAAACCATAATATAGTCTTTTGTATCTGGATTTTGAGATATTCCATATATTTGAAGAATATAATCATTATATTTGATGGAATATTTTTTAATCTAATAAAAAAATATAAAGTCAATTAAATTTTTTAACATGATAATAATTTTTAATAAATTATAAGTAATTCATACCTCATTTAAAAATTCATTAGCAATATTTTGTGAATTATATAAATTTTTTAAAGCAACTGACCTATTGGGACTTCTTTTATAATTTTCATTAACACTATTACCACTACTATTACTATAATGATATATAAATGGACCATCCTTCCATATTGCTGAATATACTATAGCAAAACCACCTTTTCCTACTTCTTTAATATTATCAAACTGATTATATGGTATCCATTCAACTACTATATCATCAAAACCATTAATTCTCATTTGCATTTCTTGAATAAATTCATCAATTTTATCATTTCCACTTGTCCAATTTGCAAAATTTTTTTTTAAATCATTTACTAAACATGATTTGCAACATTTACGAGTTGTATCAGTATATATTTTACCACAAATTTTACAATAATCATCTCCAAATACAATAATATAATCATTTGTATTTGGATTTTGAGATATTCCATACTTAAATAAATCATTATTTGTATTATTATCAAAATATGATCTAGCCTGTAAAACAAATATACGAAAAAGTTATAATTTGAATTATATAGGAAGGAATAGTTGATTATCAAGAAATTGAGAAGTACCTCACTTAAAAATTCATCAGTGATATTTTGAGAGTTATATGATAAACATTTCAAAACAACTTTTTTATTAGGCATGCTTCTTATGCATTTATATATACCAAAATTTAATGGACCATCTATCCATGTTGCTGAATATAGCGTAGTAAAATCATCTTTGATTATTATTTTGATGTTACTAAACTGATTGTATGGTATCCATTCAACTATTTTACTATGATATTTTTCAATTTTTAATTGCATTTCCTGAATAAAATTATCAATTTTTTCATTTCCACTGGTCAAGTTTTGGTTTAAATTATTTATCTGACATGGTTTGCACCATTGAAATTTTTCATTTGTGTATATTTCGCCTATTTTGCCACAATTTTTGCAATATCTATCATCAAGTACAATAATATAATCTTTTGTATTCGCATTTTGAGTTATTCCAAATATATGAGGAATATCATAATCGTATTCATCAATTGAATATCCTTTAGCCTATTAAAAGTATATAAATGAAAATATTATAATAGAAAGTATTTGAATTACTAAGAAATTATTTCATACCTCATCTATAAATTTTTGTGAATTATAAACACATCTCAAAGCAACTCTTTTGTTAGGTAACCGTTCGTATTTCCATTTATTAGCTTCAACTTCTAAATATTTCAATGGACCATCTATCCATATTGCTGAATATAGTGCAGCAGTATCATCCTTACTTGTTTCTTTGATATCATTAAACCGATTATATGGTATCCATTCAACTACTTTATCCGTAAAAACGTTAATTTTCATTTGCATTTCCTGAATAAATTCATCAATTTTTTCATTTCCGCTGGTCCAATTTGTGAAATTTTGTTTTAAATTATTTATTTTACATGGCTTGCACCAACGCCGTAAATCTCTGCATATTTTGCCACAGGTTCCGCAATATCTTTCTTGAAATACTATAATGTAATCTCTTGTTTCTGGATTTTGAGATATTCCATATATTTTAGGAATATCATAATCAAATCTATAAATTGAAAATGATTTAACCTATTAAAGATACAAAAAGTTATTATTAATATAATAGGCACTTTAAAAATTGAATTACAAAAATAATTGAATTTATCAAGAAAGAAATATAAGAAATGCATACCTCATTTAAAAATTCATTTGTGATATTTTGTGAATTATATATACATTTCAAAGCAACTTTTTCATTAGGTACCCTTTTCTTTTCCACTTTATAATTTTCATATTTCAATTGACCATCCATCCATATCGCTGAATATAGTGTAGCAGTATCATCTTTATCTATTTCTTTGATATTATTAAACCGGTTATATGGTATCCATTCAACTATTATATCATCATGACGATTAATTTTCAATTGAAATTCTTGAATTAATTCGTCAATTTTTTCATTTCCACTGGACCAATTTGTAAAATTTTGTTTTAACTTATTTACTTGACATGGTTTACACCATTTATAACCATGAATTGTATATGGGTTGCCACAACATTCACAAATAACAGCTTCATCTTGAGACGACATGGTTTTGTAGTATTCTTTTTTTTTTTTTTTTATAAAAAAAAAGTTATTTTAAAATGTGATAAGCACAATAAAGAAGGTCATATGATGCAGGTAAATTTGTTTGCATGAAGGTTGAATTTGGCATTTGTGTTTATGCAGGACCCCGAACAATACATGAAAAGGTAACAATACGGAGTTTGCGTAGAATGAGCCCAAAAGAGTGTAGATCATTTCCTTTTTTGGATAATTCCGACCAGCATTACATAGTGCCGGCCCTGAAGAGATGCGTAGAGCTATTAGTAAATTTGTGCCGATCTCGTTACCTATTGATATATTGCTCGGGGTCCTGTTTATGCAAATCATTAATAATCGCTTTATAATAATATTATTAAAATAAAGAATTAATTTTAGTTAGATTAAATTATATAAATATAATATAAAATAGGTAATAATAGAATTAAATAAATAACTTATGAACTAATTATAAATAATTTTCAATTTAATTAGTTTAAATTATAAGTAAATATTATAAAAATAAGTAATTATTACTTACGATCTATTAAATAAAGAATTTAATCAGTTTAAACTAGCAGTCATCCATTTCTTTGCTCCGGGACTAATAAATAGAAAAATTTAGTAAATTGAAAAAATCTTAATCATCTTTCTATTATTAACGTCGGTCAATTTTCCTACATGTTATATTGATCTTTTTTTAAAAAAACATAATAATTTTGTAAATATATTTAATATAATATTTCTGATTTTATTTCATTATTTAATAATAAAAAAAATTGAAATAAAAAGAAAAAAAAAATTGGGGAAAGAAAAAGGATAAGAAATCGGTTTAAAAAAGGGAAATTTCCAGAAAAAAAAGGAATCCGAAAAAAAAAAAATAAGTACCGAAAAAAATTCTGAAAAAAAAGGACAATAATTCGATCTAAAAAGAGTGAAAAAAATTTTCTTTAAAAAAAATAACAGTACGGTCTAAAAAAAGATCGAAAAAAATAATATAAAAAAAATCGGTCTTAAAAGACCGAAACAATAGGATTATTTCATTATTTAATAAAAAAAAAAAAAAAAATTTTTAGTATGGGAAAAAAAATCCAAACCTAAACGGGAAAAGAATGAGAAAAAACAA